>QANX01003251.1:28594-132103 GCA_003254975.1 Ochetophila trinervis
TCTCTCTCTCTCTCTCTCTCTCTCTCTCTCTCTCTCTCTCGTGTGTGTGTGTGTGTGTGTGTGTGTGAGAGAGAGAGAGAGTAATTGAAAAATGATGAAAGTTAAAACATCTAAAAATGCAAAGAAGAATTCCAACTAGCATGGCAAAGAAATGTTGGTATTAGTAGACTTTTCAAGAAATGAACTTGCAGTAGAAAGTAATGCAAAAAGCTTTTAGAGCAATAATGGACCCAAAATTCTAGAAGACCCAAAATTCTAAAACCATGGAGCACATTTAAAACTGTTGTGGGCATAATTCCTGCAACCCACTTCAAATTTCTTACACCACGAACTACATGTAGCCCTCATTAACCGAAATGTACACATTTCACAGTGATTGAGCTCCTCATGGTGCAGTAGTGCAAATTGTACAAAAATGGAATTAGTGTCCTAAAAAAATTATCCTTGAATACACAAAAAACTAACACATGAATAAGACATGGCAACCCCTACAAGGGTAATCCAACTAACTCAAATCCTGCAATAATCCAGTCCAAACATGTCATCCAGCTCCCTTTCTTTTTCTTTTGTACAACGATCCATCTTTAGCATCTCCATGATCCAATTAAAGATCTCAACAGGAGGTCAATGAGACACCTTGTGATGGAATAACAAAAAAAATTCTTCACGGTCCTAGTTTTAACAACAAAACCAAATCTGCTTAAAACTAAGCACATATAAAATAATTTTACATCTCAACCAATTCAGGCCATAAAAAGGTAAAATACCTCTCTCACACACTAGACCAAGAAATATTCTATACTATTTTAAGTCCCCAAGTCTATACTGTCTAGCCATGTTCAATTCTAGGAAATGGTATCATAACTAGTAGATGAGGTAACCAAACATAAAAATTTCTGAACTTGTCAAAAGACTGCAAACATGATTTGTACATAATATAGTTTTTAATCACCTTGTCTACACAATCAGCAAATATCTATACTACTAATTTGTTTTTCCTTGCACAGATGAGAACGTAAAATAACCAAAATCTTTTTAGAGGTACTCACAACACATGTTTACAATGATTTAGGGATCACCAAATTTTGGATAACACCAAAAACCAAAAAAAAAAAGATAGAGAACCATAAACATATTTCAAAATATTGTACATCTGCAAAGCAATACGATAAATGCACATGAGCAATGCATAAAAGAAAAACAAAAATATTTTATTGAAGTTGTCAAAAAAAACATAGTCGAACCTTTTTCAAGTGATTCTTGTACAGATTGAAGGCTAAGGATAGACTCAACTAGTGGATCCTGGTCTTTATAGAACCTATTATTCTCACTCTTTTCTTCCTTAACCTCTGAAGATACATCCGCTGCTAAATCATCTTGTGAAATATCTTCAACTTCTTCCACGTTCTCTTTGCTATAACCCATTTGAACTTCCTCGCTGAAGTGGCGTTCACTTGCATGATCTTCATCACTATTTTCTCCATCGTAACTCATTGATCTTCCACTTTGCTTTCCGTTACTTGCCAAAGTCGCACCCTGCATAAAGAAAAAGTTGGAGCTTCTTGAGTCAGATTCCACGCTGGAATGAGAGTTTTCCTTCTCGATTTTGACCCTTTCTCCTCTATGCTTTTTGCTGCTCTCTGCTTTTCCCTTTTCCTGTTGAACTCTTTGAGTTGAATTAACCAAATTCTTTCCACTTACATTCTTTATCCTATTTTTTACATGCCCCGATACTGCAGGCAGGTCATACCTGACCTTAGGAGCAGTGGCAGCTGTGGAAGATTTGCTACTCCGATCCTCACTGTTGTCAGAATCTGTACCAGCAGCAAAAACAGAACCAACAGCAAACCTAGAATCTAAACCAGAAGTGTGCATTGCAAAGCCATCAACAACTCCCACATTCTTTAACAAATTTGCAGATCCAACAGAATCCTCACAATTATGCTTCATATCAAGAGGTAAACGTTGGGGTTTAATAGAGTTTCCAGGAGCAGATAAGCCGCGCTTCAAGATTTTACTAGTATCTACTACACTAGCACTATCTTCCTTACTAAAATAATCCCTCCTAATTCGCCTCCATTTCTTCAATCCAAAACCTTTTGTACTAGGAGAATTGGAGTCTGGTGGAGGCGACGTCAGCCTGTTTTCACTCTCTATATCTTTTTCCCTAGTATCAGCTAAATTTGCAGTGCAAGGCCTATTATTCCTAATTTCTTTATGATCATCATCATCGCCATGAGACACTCCCTGGTCCACTTGATTATCTTCCACAGATTCAAGAGCTGCGCACTCACTTTCCAAATCCATATCAAAAATTAATTTTGAAAGGATTCTCTCACACAAACCCACAGACCAAATTCACTTGGATCAAGATCAAGAGCAATAACTATCATTCCAGCTCATGGATCAAAATCTGGAAAGATCAATGTCTGCCACTGGAATGAAATTTACACGGAATTTGAGAGTCAAAATTTCGATTTAATATTAAACCCAGGCATTCATGAATTCGGAAAACAATCACGAAAATGACAAATCTCATATATATAAACGACGGATTGAAAATATTAAAAACGAATACAAGTAAATAGAATACTATCGAATTAGATGAAAAATTCACAGAAATGATATATTTTATTTATCCAATTTTATTTTTAAAGAAAAAGAGGTATTTGATACATACCAAGACTCATAAATCATAATTGAAGGTTGGAGATGACGAGGACGAAGAAATTCAAAGCTGACAAATAAGAAAATCGAAGGAGATGAAAACCCTAAAAGGTTGTTGAATTTGCATTTTTATAGGCCATGGAAATTATTGAATGATAATTATGTAAATAGATTAATGCTTTTAACGAAATAGATTAACAAATAGCAAAATTAGAAATTACGAGGCCGAAAAAAGGAAATTAATTAATTAATCGGACAAAAAAAGTAAAAAAATAACGTGGGCTGGTTCAGATGGGCCACATGGAGAGGGTGCCCCACAACTGACACCGTTGGTCACCGCTGGCCATCTGATCTGATCCCTTTGACTGTTACCTAAAATGACAAGTTAGGCAACGAACTATGGTTCTATTTACAGAAATGCCACTAACTCTCAATTACTTTATTATAATTAATTTTTCATTCTGGGTTGGGGTAGGACTGGGGCCTGTAATAAATGGGTATGTCTTGGTCTTTCTTCATGCATTGAAGTTTCCAGTGAAATATTTATCAAACAAAAAAAAAAAGTTTCGAGTGAATTTGGGTTCATTTCAAGTGAATTCAATATCCAAAATAAATAAAAATAAAATTTTCGCAAAAATTGGTTTGATTGCTTTACAATATTACCTATTCTCTTTACATACAACTTCGATATGCATGCATAATTTCCACTCAAGAAACAAAAAGCATAATTTTCATTTTTTGATAATGATGCATGCATAATTTATATATATATATATATAATAATAAATGACAGGGTAACGTGTTATATGGACAACATCTCAACTAATTATTAAAACTTAAAAAATCAGTGACCAAACCAAGTTATAGGTTGGGAACCATGGCCCCAAGTTTTTTGAATTTTTTATTTATTTATACACATTTCTAACATCTTTAAATATATATATATTTAATATTTAGTATATAAGTTATTATTATTATTATTATTATTTTTGCAATACCATAAATGATTAATTATGTAGATTTAGAAAATTCTCTTAGTAGTATTGTTGTATAATTATGTATTACATGGAAGCATTAATGCTGTTTCCTTTTGTGTTCCCTATCTATTTAAATCTTCGTCTTTGAAAAAAGTTTAATTGAATATGTGACAATTTTTAGTATTTATCATATCACAATGTCTCTCATTATACATAAAAAATAGTTTTAATTAAATTAAAAATCTCTCATAAAAATGGACTATATCTCTCTGTCTAAATCGAAGAGGAAGAGTCACTCTGCCTGTTCTCTCCAGAACTTTGTTAAAGGAAATAGTGATTTACTTATTTTCAGCAAGATTACTCATCAGTATAGGTGCTTCTATTTGTTGAAGCTTCACATTTCAGACTATCATTTCCTTGCCAATATCTACAGCTAAAAGTGGACTAGTCTCTAGTGGAGATGTTCTATGCAAATATAAAATTATTTATACATATATAAATACACACACACACACATGGAAAAAAGCCAAGTTTAAGGGAAAGATCCATGGTAATAAACATGTAATGGAAACTTAAGGGAGTGGTCAATGCTAATTATTTGATTTTCATTTGGTAAGATTAAGATATACAAATAAATACCTCCACACCACTCCACACTCCATTGAGGGTTATTTGAAAAGGAAAGAAAAAAACAAAACAAAAAAAGAAAGTGACAAAGAGAAAGACAGGGAATGGCCCACCATAAAACACAAGCAGAGAGAGCATTTGAGCATTGTCTGTAAGAAAGTGTCCACCTTTCACCATGCAATATTTACACCCCCCACCCCTACATTTATTATTAATTGCCTAGACCCCCCCAACTCCAAATTTATTTATTTTTTATTTTTTTAAATTTGTTCAAGCTTAATTAGCTCTATAATTATGGCAGAGAAAAAGTTGTTTCATTATGATTTCATCTCAGACATCGACGGGAGGGTGCACGCAGCAGAATTAGATTTAGTACACCCCAACATCCATTCCATTTTGTATTTCTTCGTGTCCTTTTGTATAGCTCTCGGACCCCTCTCTCTCTCTCTCTCTCTTGCTTTATGCTTTGAGCTGGGTTGGGTCTTAGTCTGTCTGCTACTTTTAACGGCTACAAGACGCTCTCACATTGCTGCTCGGCGAAACACTCATGCATACAATGTCCAGCAACTAACACCTTAATTTCATATGCATTTTCAAACACCATCAAAACAAACAAATTAACAGAGAATAGGAAAATCATTGATTACTAGCTATTAAATAAGTGGCTGCTGAATTTCGATGTATGTGTACATACATACATTCATGCAATATGCATATATATACACACGCATATATAAAAATCACCGGACAATATAATGTAAAAGTGATGGAAGACTTTCAGCAATCAGCAAAAAGTAAATGTAGAAGCTAGTAGTGAACATAGATCCGTGTGAAAATTAATTAAGAAGACGATCTATCATCAATTTGTATGTGCATGGTACTATATATGTGTTTCTCCTGTATAATACTCGCATATAAATATAAATATAAATATTTATATATATATACACAATTACTTCTATAATAAAATTATTTTTATTTTATTAATTCGTCATTAAAAATATATCTTTTATTGACAAATTTAAAAATATCACTATTAAAAATTAAATAACAGTGACAAAAAATATTAAATTTGTCACTAAACGACATATTACTAATAACTGTCTTTGTTTTAATAATATATATGTCTATATCTGCATGCATGTTTATTCATCACGCAATTCCTTATTCTTGATTCCTCTTCATTAAATCGATCCTGCCAATTATATGGGTAAGGACGACTTTGCATATTAATATATATCCTAGTTTTTTCCATCAGCTCAGCTAAGACATGTATATATATATATATATATATAGAGAGAGAGAGAGAGAGACCCTTTTGATCTGATTCATTAGTATGTATGATTTCTAGCATCATAATAAGTAGTGCTTCTGCTGCTACTGGAAGCTCAGCAATTTCACAGTATTATTTCAGTGATCAATAGACGTAGAGGATTTGCTTAATTTTTGTTCGATGAATTCAGATTATATATAAAAGGAGAGCACAAAATGCCAGCGCATGCATTTATTCTATATCAAGACTTATCACAGAATATAATTTGATTTTCAAGACAAAATTGTCAAATTATATTTCACAATTCTAAGAGGTCAAAAACATATAAAAAAGAGTTGTCACCATATCAAGCTATATATAAAGAAGTAAATACAAAATAATGAAAGAAAATAAAACAAAAAAAAATTAAAAATAAAAACTTTCCATAAAGGAAGCACTTGGACTCTATTGATTTTAAGCCAAGGTTTGTTGTCAACCTATTATTCATGGATTTTACTTATACATCGTCTACTGATCTCACGGGTAGCCTAAAGCATACCCAAGCAGAAGCCTCAAAAACTGCATATATAATTTTGAACCAACATTCAATACAGTAAATATGTATACCAATTCTACCCATGACCTCAACGGCGCTAATCTTGTGTTGTGTGGGCTCCTATCTTTTTCATCAACCACCACCATCATCCCAAAGCTTCCAGCAATATCCAGTGAATGCATGATTTATGAATGGAGTAAAACCAGACATGTATAGGATAAACCAGGTGGAAACAGCCAAATCCCAAATGAAGATCAGCTACTACAATAAGCTTGGAGAGTTATATAATGCCGACCTCAGATGTCCTGTTGAAGATGATGCTGCAATGAAAGGTCTTTGCTGAAGTACAACAGAACCTTCTGGTGTACAACTCCACCTAGCATGACTCGCATTTGCTCGCCTGGGTTGTACTGCATGAAAATTGGTGCTGTGTGACAATGCTGGTGGCTCAGACTGGAATGGAGGGTCATAGGGCGACGGATAACAAGAGAAAGGAATGGGAGACATTGATGAATTACAATTGGGAATCAAAGTGCCCGATGAATCTACATGGTTCTCCCCCACCAGCCCTCCAGAGTGCCTTACAACTTCACTGGTCAAATTATCAGCTTCACTTTCAGGAAAATCATCGATAATAATGATTTCTTTATTGGAGGTCGCAGCAGAAACTGCATTCTTATGTTGGCTGTCAGGAATATTTATAACTCTCTCCATATGATTTGCAAATGCTCCAGTTGGTCTGTTCTTAGACTTACTCTGAGGAGCTGCAATGTTGTAATCAGATTTGTAATCACAAGGCTCTATAGGTGCCATGAAGCCGCCACCATCCATATGCTGGTTTGAAAACAAAGATCCTGGTCCTTGAGAAAGCATACTGGGTGTCTTTGGACCGGCATGGGTTCTAAAATTGATAGGGAATCTTGCATCAAAGCACAGCTCCTCTGAGTTGTGTGGATCCTGACCTAAAATTACGGAACCCTGAGCCATGTTAGGAAGGAAGGAATGGTAGACCTGATTTTGGATATTGCTGGGAAAGACACCAGAAAATGTAGGAAACTGTGAAGTTAGATGGTTAATTTGGGAAGGAGGTTGGGCCTGCCCAAGTGGCATGGATTCATCTTCATCTCTATTGACCACCATCAAATTCTTACCCATCAACCTGAGTATGGAATTAGAAGAAGACGGACTAATCGAATCACAATCACTACGGCCTGAAAATTTGAATCCTGCATCAGCTGAATCCCTTGAAGGATTGGTGGGGCACTTCATGACTGGGAGAACCACATTTTGAGATTTTGAAGTTGGGCAACTGCTTAAACAGAAAATTTCAGACCTTACTTCTGAATTGTTGGATCTTGTGTTCATATCGAGACTCAGTTGCCTTTCCATTGCAGGCATCATTATTGAAGCCGCTGCACGACGCCGTAATAGTTGTGACGCTTCATAACTTAATGTGACACCCTGAGAGGCTCTCTCCTTCCTTTGGCAACAACAAGGCTGATCATCACTTTTGAAGCTGAGAGGTTTCTTGTTGACTTTAAGTTTCTCTCTATCAATAGCAAGTCTTTCTCCTGCTGCAGAGGTTGTCCGAGGAGCTAAAGCTGCATTTTCTACCGAAGAATCAAGGCTACCACCTGATAAGCTTGATCTACCTCTTTCTTGTACAAACTGAGGTCCTACAGATGGTAATGGTTCAGAAGACTTAGGTTCATCTCTTGTAGCTGTGAAATTAGAGATGGTTGATGTTGCAGAAACAGGTGAATCTGAAGAATCTCCATCAATGAAATCATGCTGATCTTGAGAAGACTGAACACGGCTTGTGGTTAATGATGAGTTCCCTTGAAAATCTTCCGAGGCCATATCCCTAGGACTTGGCAAGAATGATCCTGGAGGTCCAGGAATAGGTATCCGATCAACCTCAGGAAAAGAACTTCCTTGCGCAACTTCAGAATCCAATTCTTCCCCAATATGAACATTTTGCACAAGCATGTCAGTTCCAACTTCACCAGCACAAAATGTTTCTTCTCTAACAACAAAAGTAGGCTCAGTCAAACCTGCCAGTACTTCACCTTCAGGCCCCTTATATTGTAGAGAGTTGGCTTGGGTCTTGGAATGATCACCCAGATTTTTAAGCTCGGGATGCATAGATTTACTCATACTTGAAACTGTCTCCCCAACAGCTATTCCAGAAGATGATTGAGTGACAATGTCATCTATAGAGCATTGGACCTCTTTATGACCATCAACTTTGTTTACAAAAACAGCTAAATCAATATTTTCCCCCCTGTCATGTTGATAAAATTCAGGAGCGACCTGTGACCTCTTCATAACCATGGTTTCTTTTCTTCCTGAGATGCTTAATACTCCTGTTTTTTGTCTGAATTCCAATACATTATTTCTGGAAAGAGATCTTTCAGTACTATCATCATCTCTTCCAGACTGATTTCCAGCATAATTGTGCATGAAATCATATGGTTGATCTTCTTCAGACGATTGGGCCACAATATCCTCATCTACATCCACCATTGTACATTTATTGGTGATGGTAGACTCAGATTCAGTCACAGATACTCGGCTGCTGCCAGACAAGCTATTCTTCGTTAAGGAGGAAAATTTCATGGCTTTTGACCTGGAAGAACGACAACTTCTAGACTGTTTTATACTAACACCAGATGGAAAGTTAGAACTATCAATTGGACCTGCACAAAGATCAACTGTCTCATTGCCCAAGAAAGTAGGACAAATTTCAGCAGATTTAGGAGGTTCCAGCATGTAATAATCATTACTAGAAGTGTTGTTTTTCCTCAACTTTCGCTTCATCTGTGGAAGTGAGCCTTTGACATTGCCTCTGATACCAGCTCCAGACAAGGGGCTTCCTGCTCTCTTTCTCCTAGGAGATTGCTCCCTTGGGTCATTGACCTGGGCCTCATAAAATACACCATTTGCCATTCTCTCACTATTCTCAGGTGAAGATATTTGCTTATAAGAAAAATTCTCAACTTCTTGATCGCAATTTTGATCCATTAGAGATTTATGAAAACATGACTCGTCATTCTCAACCAGCAAGTCTTGAGGTACTCGCCGCTTACATTCCACAGGCTGGCGGCAGACTTTACTATTGAGCTTCTTTGCAACACCAGTTCTTTTGGAGCACACCCATTGTCTTAAAGTACCAGAATTACAACGATTTACCAGTTTCTGCACATGCCGTCCCCCTTTTCCATAACACTCTCTCGCTCCAGAATATCTTTCTTGACCCCGAGAAATCTGTTTAACAATTATACATTGCTCAACACGCATGACACCAAGTTCGAGAGAAAGAAGCATTCAAATTGGTAATGTGTAATAAATATGCATCACAGAATTTCAAATGCCGTGTTCCACCACTAATTAAGTAAATGTGTGAAGATCAGTCTAAACTTGACCACGGTATTAAATTGATCACCAACGAAATCTAACCAAAAAAATGAGGGACCCAGGTGTAATAACATAAGACATCAAAACGTGTGTTTTTTTTTTTTTTTTTTTTTTGTTATCGGAGTGTTCTCCTTTCGAGGATTATTAATGGCAGGAGAAACTTGTTTGGTGAAACAAAAGAAGAAAGCAAGCAAGAAGATGGAAAAATAAATGTGTCGAAAACAAGAGAGGATGTACCTGAGAAGAAAGAACCTTGGAAGAGAGTAACTTTTTGCCTTGAGAAGCAAGTTTAAGGTACTTGTGATATTTAGATGCACGGCACTTTTTCTTTTTGGTCGAAAGGAATTTGCTTTCTTTACCTCCTTTCAAAGGTTTTCTCGGTCGAAGATGCTCTAGAACTTTTGAAACTGATGGGGCATCCTCATTGAACTTGGATAAAATGCGAAGTTTGGTGCCATTGGAATCTATATAGACTGGACCAACATCAACAACAGTGTCATTATCATGATGAACAGCCAACACTTTTTGCTTTTTATCTTCAGCTGCAGGCATCTCAGACTTCTCAATATCTTGATACTGATGAGCAGGAAAGCTTGAAACCGAGGAAGCCCAGCTCGAGCCATTTCTTCTATCAAGGTCTTCCAACGTGCAATGTGGGGCTGTAGAATAGATATCCACCATCAACCTAGTCTTCCTAGGCTTAATTCTATGCCTAGTTAGTTTAGAGTCCACTGTCCACTTGGGAGTTGACTCCATAGACAGGCACTGATCTATATGAGCATTCAAGGTGGTATTAGATGATGAAGAGAAAGTTTTACAAACAGGGCAAGTCTTGGAAGCCATTGTTTCTGATATGTTGGTACAAATGGAAGCTACGTCTTCCGTGGAGCTTCTGTCCGACTGACTACTGAATTTCACAATCAACCTACACTTCTTACCGGAGGTTCGGGTGGTGCTTTCGGTGCTCTTGTGGGGAAGAGGAGGACCTGCAGCTTCAGTTTCAACTGGTGAGCTAGCTGGTTTGTTAGTAGGTACTGACTCTTCTATTTCAGATTGAGAAATACTAGCAGTTGTAATTGTGGATGGAAAATCATTTTCTCCTTCAGACCTACATGAAATAGCTGAGAGATCTGCTAGCTTCTCATTTGGCTGAGTCTCATCTGATGAGTCTAATACCACAAGTTCATGATCATCAGGCACAGAAGGCTCCCCATCAATGATATTATTGCTTATTATGTTTTCATCATCAACCGTACATGATCTTTGAAATGATTGATTATTCCTTACTGCATCAAGGGGCTGGAATGGTGGCAATAGATCCTTCACGCCATGGTTCAGACAAAGTTGTAGATTTTTCAGAGAAAAAGGCCAATTCGTCTTGATATCCTTTCTCCGGGCAGTGAAAACATAATCTCTGCAGACAAAAGGAAAATCATTAAATCTCGTTATAAGAAGATTATATGAGCAAAATCAACATTAAATACAAACCAGATATAACAAAGCCATATTCTATATTTGGTCCAAATACAAAGGAATAAAAAAAAAAAAAACTTGAGAGACCAAGGAAAAGTACGGCTGGACCCTTTTATTCTATGTCAATTCAACTCAACAAAGGGAAATCACATGAACAGTAGAGAAACAAAAGAGCCAAGATTTACGCAAGTGAAAAGGAGATTCCATGATCTAGTGAAACTCAGAACATGTCTTCTGCAGTCTGATGCAAGATATGGGTTAGAACAAGTACAGATTGCATGAGAAGCAAATCTATCTCATGGACAGAATAACATGAAATCACAAGCAACAGCCGAGAAGAAAAAACAGGTAAGAAATTCAAGCAAATCTACTAGCGGAGCAGATGACAAAGCACATGATGAAGAAAACGTGTGTCTGGTGGGATTTAAGAGCCGTAAACGAGTTCATTAGCCAAAGCAAAGCAAAAGCCCCCCTCCCCACAAAGAGCAAAATAGAGACAAAGATGGGTGGTCATGAATTAGGCCCCATGTTGGACTGAGCCACAAGCAACATCTTATTCTGGATCTGACTCAACACGCTCTTAGCTATATGAGAGACGACTTCGACATCAACGCAGAGAAAGAGAACCAGTTAAGGCAGATGATAAAAAATAGGAAAGCATCAAAAACCCAAAAAAAAAAAAAAAAAAAAAGAGAAAGAGAGAGAAGGGGTTTGAAATCTGTTTCCATCAACTATTCCTCCTCATTTTTGAAGAAGAAAATAGATGGAAGAAATAAATTACCTTATGGAGAATTTGGGAAGTGGGTCTTCATCAAAAAGGGGTGGCTTTGGTAGATCTACCTCAGACAAGGTAAGCTCATGAGAAGAACTCTCATCACTACCATGTTTCAGCTTTGGAATATCATCACAAGGGCTTGGGGGATCTGATAGAGGTTTTTCAACGGATAACATCTGAGGAAAAGCTTCTCTCTTCTTGTGCTGTTTTCCCAACAGTCACAAGCTCTACCTCTACTACTATTACTATTACTACTACTATATCTCCCTCTGGGCCTTATCTTTAACTTAGACTTCAGCATATATAACAACAGGCCAGCCCTCTCTTTCTCTCTCTCAATCTTTTACTCCAAACCCCACCACAACCACACCACACAAACACACAACTCCTGGTAAAGATCAAACAACTCCACTAGAGTCTTCTTCATCCATCAGCCCTGCAATAGAAATGAAAATCAAACATGAGACTGCGAGCTTTAAGGAAAGACCCAGAAGAAGCAGCTAGCTAGGAGATTCCAGAACCCTCTATATAACGTTATTTTATGTGATGCGAATGAGTGAATTTAAAGCATCTTAGAGTTGAATCAGCAAATCCCAAGAACCCGATTGATCAAGCAAAGAACAAAAATAGGCAACAACAAAAAATAAAAAATAAAAACCCCACAAGCAAAGATATTGCCAGAATCTAAGCCACAGAGTGTTATTTTATGTGGGTAAACCCAGAAAATATGGCTCAAAATAATAGATGCTTGAGGCATCTCAAACTGCTGGCAAACTCGCACAGTCAATCATGTCCATTAAAAGCAAAAAACCATATGTAAAGATGGTAGAGTTTGGAATTTAGAAAGGAAAGAATTTTTAAAAAAATAAAAAACCCAAAAGAAGAATTCGGATATGTGGACAAGGAAATCTCACAGGTGAGTCTTAGGAGAAGAACGAGGACTCAAAAATCAAAACTTGATAATCAAGGAGAGATTGATCTAGGATGAAAGTAAAGACTGGGAAGGTTTGAAAAGAGACCAAGAAAGCCCAAATCTAAGATTAAGAGAGTGAACAGTTAGATCCAACACCGTGACCTGATTGATTCTCTTTTGCTTTGGCGGAAGAAATAACAAAGCTTTTTGTTACTGAGTAGTGGTAAAAAATATTCGAAGGGTACCCAGAAATTCAAAAAAGAAATTACAAACCATCAAGATCATAAAATTTTAAGGAGATTTCAAACGGTTGCTGAAGCTAACAAAAAACCCAGCAAAATTTGCAACAAAAGAGAGAAAAAAAGCAGGTGATGTCGGAGCAGAAGATAACAAAAAGAGACCCAAAATCAAAGAAATCGCAGATAGAGCAGAGCAGAGCAGAACCAGACGATATTATTGTACAAACCTTGTTGCCAGCTTAAGCGTGCTTTTTTTTTTGTTTCTAAATTTTACAGAGATGGGTTGGACAAAGAAACGAGAAGAAATGTGGAGTCTTTGAAAGACTAATAAACAAGAAAAAGAGTAAGAGTAAGAGAAGAGAGAGAGAGAGTTTGGAGAGAAAAACAGCACCACCCACTCACACATCAAAAAGGGCATCAGGTTCTCTTTCTAGAGAAAAAAGCAGGTTTGTAATTAAACACCACGATTCACCTCCCATCTGTGAATATGCGTTATTAAGAGACTTTGGACTGTTGGACAAAGAAAAAGAAAGAGTGAGAGAAAGTAAGAGAGAGAAAGAGCAATGTATGTGTTTTTTTCTTTTTTTTTTGAGTTTTTCTTCTTCTTAAAATACAAAAATACAAATACAAAGCTGTCCTATCCTATACCTACCTACCCTACAACCTCCTCTTTTTCTCTCTATGTGATATGGTCATATTTTTCTTTACTTTTTTTCATTTAGATTTTTTTAATATTTTTTATATATGATTTGTTTGAGAAATGTCAGTTTAGTCCCTACCTCTCTCTTTAATTTCCAAACTCACACGAACCCCATGTTGCTCTACTACAAGACAAAACTCACTATTATCTTCAGCAAAATATTTCAACCCCACCCCTCTTACTTCTCTGCTACTACTTCAATCTTCACACCCCTCTCAGAAAGTCCCACTCTCTCCACCCTTTTTTTCTTCTTTGCATTCATATATACACACACATATATATATATATATTATTGCAAAGTATATCATCATTTTTTCAAACTATCCTGTGCTTCTGAACCCAGGAATCACTATGTGCACCCAGCCATCCATCACAGTTCCCATTTTTCATTCCCTCTCCTGCCCTTACATACACGTTTTTGTTGAACGTGTGGAACCCAATTACACGTTTATGGGATTTATTACTTTTCAATCACATCATTTAACGATTGTTGTAACAAAGAAAAAATATAAACTAAGCACGTAAAGAAAAAAAAACAAAATAGAGAATAGAAAAAATAAAACAGAGAATCTTAATATATTGTGTTATTCCAATTGTATGTAATCGAACATAAGGCACTCAACATGATAAATTAGAAGACAACATCTTTCGTATAAAGGAACTGCATTTTTCATTTAAAAGATGGAGTAAAATTTAGATTTTGAAAATCAATTGGTAATATTTTTTTGACCAAAGTGCTCACTTAATTATGGTCATTGTTTTGATGCAAATTGGTTGCCAATTTGTCCAACACGCTCATATCAGCTGGCAAGAAGAATTATGATGCTATATATATTATATACAACAGATGCTTACTTAGCCACAGCAATCAGGCATAAAAATGAAGCTACTAGCTCTCTCTCTCTCTCTCTCTCTCTCTCTATATATATATATATATATATATACGAGTACTACTTTTTTTCCAAAATGATGAGCTACGACTACGAGATGATCATTTTGTAACGAAACCGACGTTAAATCGAATAAGAATTAAGAGCTTTATTTTATTTTTTTGGTGAATTATATAAGAGCTTAAGTAGTAGTGCTAGAGAACAAAAAAGGAAATTAATAAGAGACATAGAGAAAAGCATAACTTAATATTAGAACAGGGGAATAAATCTTCACCTGCTGTGCATGTCTCTTTACATAAAATACGCAATAATCTAGAAACACCCATTTATTTACCAACTGGTTTAATATTTTATTTGCTTTTGTTGAATCTAATTTATCTCTATTTAGTTTATATTATTTTAACTATTAATATATTGATATATGTATACTGTATATGTTGGTATGCCTGTATATATGTATATATACTATTTTATAAATTTTTACCGAAAGTTATCAAGTGATAAACGTTATATTTGTGCATCTTCAATTTGCCTTTGTGGCATAAATATAAATTTAATTAGAAGTTTAGCTAAAAGTAGCACTTCAATGATTCTATCTCTAATTCTCAAATAATTAATAATGTATCCATAATTTACTTTTTAAAAATATTTTTTTTTACAAAGATCGTTTTTTAAAAGATTTTTTTATTGATAATCTTAGTTCAACGTAACAAAATAAACTTTCAATTTAGATGATGAAAATATTCAAACATTAATAATTTTAGCCAAAAATTGAGATAAATTATCAACCAATCTACAACTTCTAAGCTACTTTTATATTATTTGTTCATAATTATGTTTATCTTTTGAAAAGTTTGTTTATCCATATATATCAAAATTCAACCAATAAAATAAAAACATGTTTTTATGACACATCATTTTGGTAGGTATTTATTAGACTAGTTGTTGGTACTTTGTACCTCTAGCAGTACTTTTTTTTTTTTAGGTAATTGTAATTTTGCATCCTCAATTTTTAATTTTTAAGTTTCTGCCATTTATTTTTTTAACTTTTTTGATTCAACAATTTAAATCTTTAAATTAGCAATTTATTATAATTTGGGTCTTGTTTAACTTGATTCTATTTCGCGTGCTTAATATTAAATTGTTTCAATTTTTATACTAAAAGATATCAAATAACAAAATATTAAATTTATTTTTAAAATTTTTGTATTTTAGTACTTTTATATTTTAAAAAAATTAATTCATATTAATTGATTAACATTAAATTGTATCAAATTTTAAATTAAAAGATAATATAAAATATATATTACATTTTAATATTTCAATTTAAAATTTAACACAATTTAATATCAATCATATAACAAAGCTGCTAAGCCCTATTAATCAATAGTCAAAAATGTTCAAATTATAACAAATTGAAAAGTTAAATTGCATAACTTTAAAAATCCAAAGTATCAAAATACATTTTATTTGTTTTTTAATTATGGAAACTAACATTCTGTTACATATAATTTCGGTGATATAATCCAAAAATATTATATATAGTTACACGTCCAACACATGTAACAGGACTGATTAAGTCAAATTTATATATTTTTCAAATTTGGGTGCCTTGTGTGGAAAAATAGGTGTTGTAAATTCATATGAAAATGAATAAATAAATCTATAGCATTTTTTTTTTACATTCTGGACGAGTTTGATTAATTTATTCTTCAATATATTTATATATCGTCACATAAGATCATGGATCTTGAATTAAAAGTTTATGAATAAGATATGTATATATGTATAATTTGACTCTAGCCAAACTTGACTTGTTATTGATGTATGGACATCCCCTGTGGCATGTGGCATGTGGCCTGTGGGTCATGAGCGTACAAATACATACCCTCTTTGTATATACATGTATTAAATAGTCAAACAGATTGCAATGTTTTTGGATTGGTAGGGCACGCTACTGTTTATCAATATTCATGATTAAGCCAGCAAAATATGGGAATGGTAATGGTAATATGGTATCACAATTATTATTAATTTTTATCTTTTCTGCCACTAGTCAAGTATTTAAAGTAAAGAAATATCCATTATATAATACGAAGAGGAATATAAATATATATTTTTATTTTTGTACCCCTACATAAAAAAGAATTAGGATCCTTTGTTTTTTAAATCTTTATCTATGCTTGTTTTTCAATCTTGACCGTGGATTGTCAATCCAAAGGTTCCTATCAAAACTATTTTACCAATAAAAAATTAAAAAAAGAAAAGAAAGACAAGCCCAGGATCCGATCTCATAAAGAAAGGGAAATGAAAAGTTAGAATTTCTCAATAAAACAATCGTGTATATATATATATATATATATATATATATAATCTTAGCAAAAAAAAAAATAGTCATATATATGGATAGAAATTTCTCCCATCATTATAATTTTTTTTAATAGAATTTCACTTATAAATTTTTAAACTGTTTCAAATACTAAGATCTAAAAATTTATTTAGAATTTAAATAAATTTAAACAGAATTTATTTTATCCTATAAAAATTTTAGTATTTACAAAATAATCCATTAAAATATTTTTAAATTTTAATTTTTATAGCACTCAAATTAATGACTAAAAATAATAAAAATGTTGATAAAAAAATTATCAGAATATCTCGATAAATTAGATATTTACGTATATGTGGTTTTGTTTTGTTTAAGAAATAGCCACTGGTATTAACAAAAAAAATATCACCGGGAAAGCTGTTTTTGGGCACAGTGACAAGCTGTTTTCCGGAAGTATTCATGCATCCACCACAACAAAAAAGGGCAAACAAACAACAAAGCTCATGAACACTCAAGATTTTCGTAGCAAATTATAATATAAATTATTTATAATACTACAGCATCCATTTAGCCTACTATTATATTTATTATTTATATATATTATTATTTTATTAATTAACGTATTATTATAATATAGATATGAATAAATAAACTAAAATAAATATAATTAAATATAAATCAATCGAATAATAAAATATATACAGTTAATAAATATAATTGTAGACTATATATTACCTTTAACATTATCTATATTATATAAATATATATGAAATTTTAATATAATAAGAAATTTATAAAAAATTTATAGAGAAAAACATGTTACGTCAGCTGCTACATAGAAGAAGAAGAAAAATCTTATGCTACATAGAAGAAGAAAAAATTAAGATTTTTGGCTTCGTTGTTCTTTGATCTTTGTGCAGATTTTTAAATTATCCATTGTACTTCGTATTTAGGACATATGCTTCCTGAATTTAATAAATATTAACAATATTAGTTCAAATGTTATGGACACCTATACCTCGTGAACTTAACTAATGAGACTAAAACTGTCAACTTTTGTTAAATTCAATAAACATAAGTGTTACATATAAAGTAGAGAAGGCAATTTGTAGATTTGCACAAAATTTAGAAACCAACGGTGCTAAAAATTCAAAAATTTATTATTAACTTTTAAAAGGTTGTATCAACCATTAATAGTTATTACTAGTAGGTTCTGTACACATTTTATGATTTGTACTATTTAAATAATGTGTTATTATTTAGTTGATGTGACAAGGAAGGAGAATTACGTCCGGGATTGTCCAAACAATCATCTCACAACATGTTGTGGGATGTTACTGTTATATAGTCCCACAAAATGTTGCATATTTTTTTTTATCACACAACATGTTGTGTATTTTTTTCTTTAGATGATCTTTGATAGATTTTTTTTCCGAACGAGAGAAAAATTATATATAATTTTATTTTAGTGAGCAACATCAGACATGTTATGTTGTCTGATAGATATCTAAGTACATGTAGTCTAATATGAAATATACCATAGATTACATGTAACTGAGCATTTAGTTATCAACTACGTAACATACCTGATGTCATCCAGTATAAAACGACTATATATACATTACTTCCTATTTATAATGGAAAACATGATAACAATGATCAAAAGTAGCCACATTTTCCACTATATTTTTTTTTTCTGACATTACAGCACTTTCAATAATGAATGTAGATTGTTTTGTATACGATATAAAAATTGACATTATTTAAATTTTTAGATGTCATAAATACGTAAACAATTTTAAAATTATTTTTTAATAGTAAACGTGTATAAAAATTATTTATAATTATTAATTAATAATATATTTTATTATTATTATTTTTAAAAATTTGACTTTTAAGAAAAATTAATTTTTTTAAAATTTTACAATGTCTAATAAAATTTCTAGAAATATATATTCACGTTAAAAATATTTAATCAGTTAACTATTTATTATTAGTTTTTAAAATAATGCCCGTATCGTTTATGTAGTATATTTATTTTCACAATATATATATTTTCACAATGTATATATATTTCCATAAGAAATACTTTTATAATTTGTACGTAGTTTTCGTAAAAACATTTAAAATATATATATAATCAAGCTCCCATCTATTATTAGGGTTTCCTTTATCAACTCTTGAATAGCTTCAATAGTTGAAAATTAAAAATGCATTAAAGATTATCTATGTTTATGCTACCCAAATAACATCTTAAAATTTTACTAAATTCACATTAAACCGGAAATGCATTTTTAAATATAATTCAAAGGCTAATAAAAGAAATTTGACTGTTAAAATCATCATGCCAAATGAGCAGGATTCTATTACTATATATATAATTATCTAGTGAATGAATCTATAATTTTATTAAATAAACTACACAAACGTAGCAAGTGCAAAGGATTATTACATAACATTAATTTTTTAAATGTAAATTCAAATAACAATCGTCAATGCATCCTAAAGGCTAAAAGGCAAGCACTTATCACATATAAATGTTCCTTTAACTAAGTAAAAATTCTTACGAAGAAAAACTTTTATATGCATTTTTTACATATATAGATAATCTATTATATATATATATAACAAGTCATTCGTAATAATATTTGTACATAACTTAATACTTGAAATCAATTAAAAACGACACATATAATATAATATCACCATTGAATATTTGTAAGATCTAAACTTTGCATATAATGGTTTACGCAATAATTAATGCATATTCCATTTCTCCCACTCTCCCATCTCTCTTCTCAAACTTCCATAATCCCTCTCCTCTATGCAAATCTAAATTACCAACATTGTGTCTACAATTCCAATGCTGCCAAACAAACATTAATATATTAGATGATATATATCTGAGGACTCAATGTGGAGCTGTTTACCAGTAATTGGAAGTTAGAACTTGTTATTTTATTATTGGCTTAAGTTTTGGAACCCTTTAATTTGTTAATCTATTTCACTTCGAGTAGCATAAATAGGATTTTCTTCACCATAAAAAGAGTACCATAAATAGGATTTCGTGAGTTGAGTTAGCACTACTTGACAGACTCACCATTTTCTCTCTCTAGATTGTCTCTATAACCATTCCTTACATATACAACTCTCTATGTAGATCTCCACTCCATTATATTTCCCTATATTATTCTCCAAACCAAATTAACACCACTCCAGCTCTTTAAAAGACTTGGTTTTTATGGACGTTAACTCTCTGTCTGAATCTCTTATATAAATCTTTTTCTAAGAAAAATATTAGTAAGTTTTTAGTGAAGATGGTGAATACATGGGCCTGTCCTATCGAGGAGAAAGAGAGACAGATCCATATTCCATTTATTGAAATGTGTTGGTTTTTTGTTTTTGTTTTTTTGGTTAAAGGTGATGATTTAACTAACAAGGAGAGTAACAAAATTGTAAGTAAAAAAAAGATTAACATTAGTAATAGTTGCTTAGTAGAATATTGAAGAACCAAGTAACGTCGGCAAATATATATTGCATTGCATGCATAGGTGCTCCAATTTTCTATAGTCCACAAAAATCATGAAGCATTTCATATATAATCCACACCTTGCACCAACATTTTTTTTGTTTTTTTTCAAAAAATAAAAAAAAGACAAATTAAATTGTTGTGTCTCAATCTCACTCACCATCCATCCACGTCCTACCCCATACTTCCGTCATACCTCCTCTACCTATACTTCTAAAACTCTTCTACTTCAAATCCACTACTGCCACTGCCTTTTTAAAGGTTCAATAACTAAAAAACCTAGCTATCTCAGCTAATAATAATAATAATAATAATAAAAGAAGAAGAAGAAGAAGAAAAACTCAAAAACCCATCTCATTCATTTGCAACTTTGCTACCTTTTTTTTTTTTTTTTGATGAATACAACTTTGCTACCTGCAAGGAGTGGTAGTGGGTCTTTGCTCTGCCCTTCCACACTCCAAAGAGTTCAAACTATGCAATGGACATCAAAAAAAAAAAAAAAGCAAATAATTTATTAAACCACACCCCCCCCCAAAAAAAAAAATTAATAATAAATAAAGGCAGTCCTCGAAACAAGTCACAAATCTGATGGAAGAGATGAATGAGTGAGTCCAAACCTGGTGGGTCCAGCAGAGGATGGGAGGAATATCAGCCTCCCGTACCACTACAACTTGCCCTTGCCTCCCTTTTAACCTTAAATTCGGCTTTCAGGTCTCTTTCTTTCTTTTCTTTTCTTTTCCTCCTTTATTTATTTTTATTTATTTATTTTTGCAATTCCAATTCTCTCTACTTTACAACCCCACGTCCCCACACACTGCCTGACATCCTCATACCCATAAAATAGTTTAGGGCTAGAGGTGTCATTTTGAAGTAAGAACTTAAATTAATCCAATTTTTTAGGTAATCAAATTCAATGAGCAACATAGCTGATAGAATCTGTTCTATAATGTTAAAGATTTCTATTAAATGGGCTCTCTAGCTCTTCTTTTATTTTTATTTTATCTCTTCCTTTTCAATTAAACTATATACTCAAATCATCCACAAAACCCACAGCCACAAGTACGTAATAACATGGCCGACCAAGGTTTTGAAATAATTAACTTATAAGTGTCTTCGCCACCTTCCACACCGCCCACAAAATTCTCTATTGCGAACTGCCCAATGCCAAACTGTTCGCCTCTCTAACAGTGAAAACAGTCTTTTCCTGCAACGCCAACTACAGGTATAAAAGCTTCGAGTTTCCTTTCGACAACAATTAATTAACAGTTATAAAGTAAATCAATTATCACCATTTTCGCCTATTCTGAGCAGTGACACTAATATCGTAAATATATACATATTTATGTTATAGTGTTATTATAAATCATGTTTTGTTTACTACATTGTAGCTGATGCTCGAAGGGCTATAATTCATTAGTAGATTTTTCTTGAACTTCCATACCTGAATTCTGCATTTCCCATCAAAAGGAAAACCCAGTCTTTCAATATCAGTCAATCACATCACATCCCGATTGTATTCTCTATAGAATATTTAGTGGGCAGGTGAAGCATCTCACCAGAATTCCAGATTTATTTGAATGGACTACATATTCATGCATGAACAAATTACGACCAATTAGAACAGGGCATACAGGTAGGTAAAACACTTGATTACAACTTAATGTAACTTGCCAAATGCATAAAAACTTTTAAGGACTATCATAGAGTATTTTTTTTTTGGTAAATACTATCATATAGAGTATGCATCCCTTTAAGGACTGGAATCAATGCATACATGGACTCTAAATTAGCACATAATTTAGTTCATCCGATTCTTGAAGTGTCCCTTTTGCTGAATTGTAAATCACAATCGATAAATCTTTGATGGCTCAACTAAACTGTTTCTGTTTATCAAACATGCATTCGCATATTGTCACTTATAGTGAGTGCAAAGTATCATTTCCAATACAAGTGCAGTATTACATTTAGATTGCCTTGTCTAAATTTGGTAATGTCAGGCCAGTGAGGACATAGCAACTAATGATGGATTCCTCATCCATATCTCCTAACTAGCAGGATTAACATTTATCCACTGAACAAAGTGAAACAGCCCAAAAAAAA
Organism: Ochetophila trinervis; assembly: GCA_003254975.1. NCBI lineage: Eukaryota > Viridiplantae > Streptophyta > Magnoliopsida > Rosales > Rhamnaceae > Ochetophila > Ochetophila trinervis. The sequence goes on from QANX01003251.1 coordinate 51,039, forward strand.
TAAAAAAGCACTTGACATATTTAAACTACTGGCCAGCGTAGACAAATACTTGTAGCCTTTATAAGCAAAATCAAATGAAAACCAAAGCATGTCTGCTTTTGGAAAAGATAATGTTTGCTATAGAAACCCCTTTAATCAATACTAATTACTCAGCATACCGAATTATATCTCTGAGAGATTTCTATTATTAGCAGAGTCAAAATGGCTTCTCATACTCCTGCGGTGGCGGCTGCTCCCAGGGCCTCAGAAAGGCTATACATAATTTAAGAAGCAATTAGTTTAATGAAACAATACAAGGAGAAAACAAGAAAGAAATGTAAGAAATTATAGAATAAAAATAATAAAGTGATTCTTCAAACACACCAATAAAGTAGGGTAGGATAGGATGTAGCAGAAATATAGCAACTTAAATGTCCTAAATTCTAGTTCAACACTTGCACCCTTAGAAGTTTCACCCTTTCAATTCTTCAACAGCATTTGAATGGAAATAGCAAATAACTTTATCATAAACTAACTTTAATTGCTGCACCATCATTGAAGATGCAGCAAATAATAATGAGCCAAAATTACATTTTCTGTCCCAACCAAAAAAGTAATATACCAATCTGCATTTGAAAGAACTACCTTAATCTACAGAACTTTTGTTATTCCAGAATGTAAAATAATTTAATACCAGCGCAAACCTGACCCCTTTATCAAAGGTAAAACCCCAATTTGGATCTCAGAAAAATCGAGGAAAGAAAGGTAAAGTTATAACAAAAAAAAAAAGACTTAAGAAAGGAAGGCTTTTTCAGTCTTTTTCCCTTCCTCTCATTCTACAATCAAACAGGCACGGGGCTGCCATTTTGATTATTTCCTAGAAATTGGAATATATGCTCCATCTAATTTCAGGAAAAAATACCAAAAAAAATCATAAAAAAGGTGAATAACCATGATAAATGTTTTAACAAATATTCACCATCTTAGGCAGATCAAGCACAGGTCCTAAAGATTTTTAAGAAAACAAACTATTAAATTAAAAATACAGCATACTTAATGGTATTTCTCCCAAGGACATATAAATTGAATCATCGTCTGCAAGAGTCACCTGAAATAGTCAACCAAAGACAGAAACATCAATTAAAATTAGGAAAAAAGAGAGTGGCAATGCTTAAAGCAAACAATGCAAAAAAGGAATTTTGGAACAATTATACAATAGCAGCAGGCATGCAAGGGATAGATATTCAACTAATGCAAGTAAAATCAGATCAAATAATCATCTAGTTCTCAGGTGGTTAAATTTGACATAATCTTGATGAATGAATAAGTCAATGGTTTTACCTCTCCATTGTGAAGACTAATGCCATTATGCATAGAATTGATGTCCTCTGGTACCGATGAACAATTTGGATAATCATTTCCAAGCAACTCCGAGATCATAAGCCCATAACCATCTTGAACGTCAGGAATATCACCAGTATTCTGAGTGTGGTTCGAAAAGCCCTCCAGACCAGTGTATAAAGTCTCTGACCTGTATATTTTAAGTTACATCAATAAGAATGACTAAACAGGATTGACAAAGAAACAAATATAAAATCCACAAAAACTATACACTGCAATTGACATGGTCAAAAAGTGCACAAACTGATAACATAGAAGGCAAGTTCATGCTTCCATTATTCATGTATATTTGGAAAATTAAACTTCTCAACTCATGAAGGAAGAATGGTGACTAAAAATAAACTTACTTTCTCTCTGCAATATTTAAGTTCTTGTCTTCTGGGGCAGAATCAGTTTCTAAATCAATGACTTCAATCTCTTTCCTATCAACTGGGCACCTACTATTCTCACCAGATGCATTAGATTTGGAGTTGCTAATTGACAAGTCAATATCTATTGGTGCTGCTTCTCTTTTTATTTCAGAAAGAGTGGGGTAAATAATAATTGGATCACCATCCTGGTTCTCATGTGCATCAGAAACTTCCATGAGATTAAGGTCACAGATCTTAAATGAACCCGGAAAAAGCTGCTTTTCTTGCGCATATTTGACACAGTGATCACTTCCCTCTTTCGAGAACTGAGAATCATTCACCTCTCCACCATCATGACAGACGTCCATTATAGCTTTCTCATTGGATATAGCACCACCTTCCCGTAAACTGAGTTCCTTTTCATTCAAATTAGAAAGGTGGAAGCTCTCATCTGCCTCAATAACTGTGGAAGGAAGCAATACTCTTGGATTTTTGGTGGCCTCCTGCATATCTTTTTCTTCTAAAGCTCGTTTCTCCCCTCTTTCCTTAATCCTGGGGCTGCAACTTCCAAATCCCATCTGTCCCTGACTTGATTCTTGATCAGTGTGACAAAAAAAAGCTCTGCCAGAGAAAGATAGAGACCTCAAACAATTACTCTGTTCCATATTATAAGCAGAATCGAACTCTTTTACATTTTTGGCAGGCTGGTCAGCCTGTTTATAAAATTTGGAGTCTAGATGTCCTGAATCATGAGTTTCTTCCATTAGGACATCACTTGAGGAACCATCATGAGCAACTATAGTGGCCTCTTCCGAATCGTTTTCTACTTCAATGGTTGGAGGTGGATCAACCTTTGGGCTTTTAGAAGTCAAAGAAGAGCGGGTTCTGGTGGGAACCTTAGCAAATTTGCACAGTGTTAGTAAATCAGTGGTGTTGTTGCCTGAGGAATCACTCTCCACGGATTTATGCAGCTGATTGGATAAGTCCTCATTCTGTTTCTCAGTTTCATCAATACCAGAAGAGACCTCAACCTTCCCATTCCCTGCCTTCATACTTCTCATGTCATCAGATTCAACAGCACCGGTTTCCTCTCCGGTCTGGTTCGAGGAATCTTCCCATGCACTAGAACTTGGCCGTGAGCGACCTCTATCGTCCAAAAACCGGTACTTTTCCAATTCAGATTCTGAATCAGCAACATCCTCACTTTTTGATGCTAAATCATTTGAGCCAAACTTTTGCACCCCATTGCCAACGTCCTTACTAACTTGCAGCTCGTCGCGCTGCCCAGAAACATTTTCACCATCATCATCAACAACCTCAGTGTCAGGGGAAACCCTACCAGGTCTATCAGGAAACGAGGCACTCCGGCTATATTCTCGTCCCCAATCAGAGCCATAACCCCTATAATTCCCAGCCCTCCTTCTTCCTCCTCCTCCTTTAGCATGATTTCTAAACCCTACAGAGTTAAAGTCATCAAAAACAAACCTTCTCCTACCGGAACCGGCATCGGAAACTGCATTCCCCAGCCGGGCAAGGGCCGAAGTCCGGCCACCACCCTCCGGCGGAAGTTGAAGATTATCTGCATCCTGCTGCCATAATTCACCCACCTGCTGCTGCTGCTTCTTCAAGCTTCCGTTCTGCCATTTCGAAGAAAGAACGGTGGAAGGCAACAATCCCTGCGAAACCAGATACTCAGCGGCGAGTCGACCGGCCTCCATAAAGATATCGGGTTTGCGCGGGAGAGGAGGAGGAGGAGGAGGAGGCGGCGGCGGAGGAGGAGGAGGTGGTGGTTGTTGAAAGGATTTAGGGTGGGCGTGAGGGTTTCGGGCAAAACCCCCACCGCGATTGAAATTGCGGTAGTCTGAAGAAGAGTAGAAGCCATGGTTCCTTATAGAGGCTTCGGGGGAGATCCGAGAGGAGCCCAAGACCATGCCGGTACCGGAACCCGACCTATTGTACCCATTTCCGGGGCTCCGATGGCGGGCATGCATGTTCAGGACGGTTTCCGATTGACAAAAAGCAAGGAATTTTCTATGAATCCAAACTGAAAAAAGAAAAAAGAAAACTTTTTTTTTTTTCTTCTTTTTGTTTTTCAAAGCTCAAATGACGAAATTGAGCTGAAAAAGAGAAAGATAGTAGAGAAATATGCAAAGTATGGATCTTTCACCATCGTCTTCATCGTCGTCTCAGCCTCCCTTCTGCTGGGGGCGATTTACAGAATCGTTGAGTCCGGTTACTATTCACGTATTTTGTTACTGGAAAACAAAAAGAAAGAAAAAAGAAAAGTGGAAATCTTTGCGGAAGATCAGCAGCAGAGACTCACAAAGGTATGGATGATGAACGGTGATGATGACTTATGAGAGATTAGATTTTTCCCGTCTGAGGAATTTAGAGATCTTTGATTATATGGATTTTTGCAGATCCGCCACAATATCTATCTCTGACTCTGTGCTTTTAATCGATACCATCTTCTCCCTCCATTTTTATTCTTTCTTTGTTCTTCTTCTTCTATATTCTTAAATACAAAAAATATATAAAATATGCAAAACCAAAACTCAGGCAAGCAGAAAAAAAAAAAAAAAGTTGAGAAAATTAATTAATTAATTAACGGATTTATTTTTATTTCTGTTGTTATTTTATATATGTACATGTGGAAGTGAATATGGTATTGCCGTATTGGTATACAGGTATAGCACACTTTACTTCTTGTATTTAATTTTTTTTTTTTAAATTCACATAACAAAAAAAAATATCTCTTAAATATATAATGGATTTCAATCAATATAATAATGTGCGAAAATTATAATTAAAATCTCATGGTAAATGTAAGTTAGTTAGTTGTCATAATCGTATAACATTCATTATTAAAAAATTCACCATTGACTTGGCTTTACGATCAAAATATGTTTTTTTATTTATGTTAAAAACAAAATAAAATAAATAAAAACCATTAGATGTGTACACTAAACACATGTAATCTAAGGAAATTGAGACGGAAGAGAGGTAAATGTATTCCCACCCGTATATATTTATTTAAATTTATTATCTATTTGTGATTATATAATTTATATATTCTTTTATTTCAAAATATTATTATAGTTTATAAAAAGTATAAATTTATTATTAAAAATATATATTTAAAAAAATATTATTTGTCATTTTTTTATGATAATTATTTTTGATAAAATTTATATGCCATTAGACAATTTAAATTGCTACTTAAAAAAATTATTTTTAGAATTTAAAATTTATAATAAAACATTAAAACATTAAAATATAATTAAACAATGTAAAATAACAATTACCATGTTAATAATGATTTCATTATTGATCATATTTTAAGTAAATATAAAGGTGTACAAAAATTTGAATGTCCAACTTAATTCCGCCGATCTAATTTATTGGAAAAATCAAATGCTTAATTTGAATGCAGATTATTTTTTTTAAACTAGACAATATTTTATCAGATTTTAAATTTGCATGTAAAAAATCCAACAAAAACCCGCGAATGAAAAGACAAAAAAGAACAGCAAAAAAAAAAATTATTACAAGAACTCTATTTTTACATGGAGTTCTTAAATTTTTTTTTCCTTCTTTTTTCTTCTCCATCTTTTTTTTTTTTTTTATTTCATTCTTAACTATCCAGGATGAAAGATTTTTTATTTTTTATTTATTTATTTATTTTTTTGGCTTTGAAAGATTTTAATCTTATTCTTGGTTATGGTGCAGGCAAAAATGCACTAGAGGACGATAAATGATTTTTTATTTATTTTTTTTATTGTGAAGGGCTTTCTTTTTCTTTTTCTTTTTCTTTTTCTTTTTCATTTTTTTGTTTTTCTTTCTCTTCGATTTTTGTTTGTGATTTGAGTTTTGTGCGTATGTGGTGAGAGAAATAAGAAAAAAAAGTAAAAGTTTGAATTATTTTGAAATAGATGAGGATAAAAATTCTTAATTTTTTTTCCAATCCAACCCAACTCTAAAATTGTGGATCGGGTTGGATTCATTCCATTGTCCAAGTTGCACCAAATCATAACTCAACTAATCCAACATTATTGAAGTGGGTTGGTTTGGTCCCAAGTTCAATATATTCAACCTAATGTACATTTTTATTTGCCGACAAATAGCAAAATTAGGTGTTTTGTATTTATACAAATATTTTTTTTTATAAAAAACTAAATATTTTTTACAACTTGGAAAAACAAACTTCGTTCGGATTCCAATTCAAATGACTTTCAAAATACAAAACTGCTTCATTTAGCACAATTTTGGCCAATCGATAGTTGTTCAATTTAAAACGACATCATTTTAATTAGTTAACATCAGCTGCCAACTCAAAATGATGCCATTTAAGGTTATCATACGAGTTGCAACTCGACCTGCTCTTACTGAATCGTGATCTGTTTTTTTTGTCCTGCTTCATTTTTTGCCATAGAATTCATGTTTCATCCCAATTTAAAATAAATTGAGTACCACATAGAGATGGAAAAAAAAATTAAAGGATTGGGCAGGATGCTGGGGAGGCCACCACAATCTTACTCCGTCTTGTTGCCATTTTTATTTTATTTTTTTGCCGAAGAAAGGTTTATATTAGAAACCAAAATAACGGCTTACAAACAAAGAACCCAGCCCGACTCAAACGAAGGATGAGCTCCTCAGGTCATTTGTCAGGCATCTCAAAAAATCAGAAAAATCATTCTCAGCTCTCCATTTTGAAATTTCATAGGCAAGCTGATTACAATTTTATGGGCATCTCAAAACAGACATGGAATGCACTGGTGTTGCCATTGGTATCAACTATAGACTGTTTTTGATAGTGTCAAAGTAATGAATATAGATCACAGTAAATAAAAAATACATATTCAAACGAAAAAAAGTATAAAAATAAATAAATTATTTAGCTAAAAACAAAAAGATTAGCTATACACAAGTGAATAGCTAATATTCAATATCATCTTCTCTAAAAAAATAAAAAATAAAAAAAAATCCATATGTTCCTATACATGTATCCTAGAGTTTTTTTTAGACCCAAAAAAAAATAAAAAAAATATCTTTAAATGGTATAATAATAATCTAACAATTCTCAATCAACCTAACAATAATAAAATAAAATTACAGCTTGATCTATTATCTAGATTATATAATGTTTATAGTTTTTTTTTTAAATAACAAAGTATGATTTTGACTGATTAGGTTATTATAAAATAAATTTAACAATTTTAAAATGTAAATCGTCACCAATAATATTAATAGTTATTAATAATGCAATGCTATTAATTTATTACTGATAATAAATTATAAATATCTGTACATATTTTAAAAACTCGATTGTGATATTGACTACCAAAAAACTGAACAAAATATGTAAGAAGACCAAATTGAACTTAACATATATGGCTAAACTAAAAAAATCTAAAATACACTAAATATAAAGGAATTTTTTATATTAAAAATGTTAATTCTCATGAAACAATAACTTGGCTACAGGTGTTAGGTTGAGACTGGTGATCTATAATCAAGTTGACTACCTTAAAAGCGCAGTTGCATTATTCTTCACTATTCTTTTAAATTTTTCTTTTCCTATTCTGCTTCAAAAAATTTCGCTACGGAAGAAGAAGAATTGGTGTGTGTATATATATATATAATTGGTTATAAAATTCAACGGTTATGCTTTATAAGAATTTTTATTTATTTATTTATTATTTTTTTTAAATTTATTTATTTTACTTTGAATTTTATAATATTTAAAACTATTAATTTTTTTTAAAAATGCTATATAAAATACAATAATCAAATTATATTTTTTAATAAATTTAAAAATATTTAATAAAAAAATTATAAAAAAAAATTATAAAAAGAATTCACTTTGAGCTTAGTAAGCTCTCTAGCGTACGAGCTTTAAAGCAAAATTTATTTTATATATATATATTAGATTGTTTACAAATTTAATTATGCGTTGCTTTTATATGTGATAAACAAGCAATGCAAAATATAAGATGTTTATTTTTTCTCAATAGTCTGAAAATGGCTAAAGAGGCTTAGTGCCGGGTCTACAACGGTCTACTATCTTTGTGTCTTTGCGTTTCTCTTCCGGTTTAAAAGTAATCGTTATTCATGGAATCTTGAAGAAAGAGCAATCTACCCCAGCTTGATCTGGTGGCTGATGAGGAAGGAGCTTTTCAAGTCTCAAAAAACATATTGGTGGGAAAAGTAATTTTTGAAAAATTGGTTAATAGGAATGTGGTACACATGATTGTCAAGAGAATGTGGTTTACTAAATAATCAGTGGATGTTGAACAAGTTGAATCAAATCTTTTTGTGTTTTTTTCAAGAACAGTTTTGACCAGAACAGGGTGTGGAAGAGAAGAGCTTGGTCGGTTAATGGTGCCAATTTACTGCTGAAATAGTGGTCTCCGATGGTGCCATTTTGGGATATTGAACTTCACGTCTCGGCTTTCTGGGTCCAAATACATGGACTACCCATTTGCTTCATGATCAAGGTTAATGCCGAGAAGATAAAGGGGATATTTCCAGTGGTTCTTTATTGTGAAGTTTCCTCGCGTACAAAGTTTATTGGTAAAAGATACATGCGTATTCAGGTTGAAGTCGACTTGAGGAAACCAGTTTCGTCGGGCTTCCTTTATATTATGCCTGGTAGGAAAATGTGGATCTAGTTCATATATAAGCGAATGATAGAGATATGCTATAAATGTGGTGTTATTGGTCATGGTCAAACTACTTGTATGGTAACCGAAATTCCATCTTCATTGGATGAATGAGAGCTTTTATGAACCTTGGTTACGAGCTGAAGAGGATGCTCTCACGGTGGTGAGTGATGGACACTACCTAAAGAGGGTGGAAATTCCTAGAGGTGAAATTTTTGACTCTTTCCAGGAGGAATTGAATGAGGAAAACCTGGGAGTGAATAAAACTAGTGAGAATCGGATTCAGGAGAATATAAAAACGGATGAGTTTAGTGAGAATTCGATGGTGGAGGACTTGGTGACCTGCGATGGGAAAAAGAGTAAGTCCAATGAAGGCTGGGATCTGGAGGGTGAGTCAAACTTGAGCTCTGAATAAGAAATTGGCGCAATAGCGGGCCAGTTTGAAAAGCGTGTGAAAGAGAACTCTGACAACCCAATGAATGAGTGGCACGTGGAAGGTATGTATGATACAGTAACCAATAGACAGAAAGATCCATAGGTTTCTTTTATACAGGGCTCAAGAAGTATATTGGCTTCGACAGGAAATTTACCTAATCTGTCTAGGCTAGTAATTGGGGTCTCAGGCCCAAGTAAAGCAGAGGGATCTGGGTTGAGAAAAAGCTCATATTTCATTTGGATCGGCCTTTTTCTTTGGGCCATATCGACAGGGCCTTTGTAGTGGGCCATAAGAGAAAGATTCCTAATCTAATGAGGTCCAATGGTAAGATGTTTAAACCAAGCGGTGCTCCTTGTTTGAAAGAGGCAGAAACTTTGAGATCGAAGAAAAGCTCTTTATGGATTTGCAACCGTGTAGTACGCGCAAACTTCGGCTAAAGGAAGAATAAAGGATAAAGCCAGAGCCAAGTGTAGCATAAATTTGGTAGCTGCTACAAGCGTGGACTCTGGTAAGAGTACTGTGGAGATTTTGTCTGAAAATGCTGAAAACTTGATGGCTGAGGAGGCGAGTTTTACCATGCCCCTAGTCCTTAAATTAGGCTTCTTTCTTAAAACTACCAGGGCTTAGGGAGAAACTCAGCAGTTCGAGGCCTCAAGGGTTTGGTAAATAGGTGTTCCCCATCGTGTATTTTTCTCTTGGAAACAAAAATTGCTTCAGTGTGTGTTAAATATATTAGCAAGTTAGTTGGCTTTGATAATTGTGTTGCCATGGGTTGTGGTGTGGGGTGTGAAGATTTGGCAATTCTCTAGCAAAATGATGTTTGTTGGGATGCTTTTTTCGTAATTGGTTGTTTGGGGTTAATGTTATTGAAGTTGATGGTGAGTGCTGAAATCTTTGGCTTTGCTACTGTCTTGCTAAGAGATCTCTGAGGCAGGTTTTTTGGAATAATTTGGGTGAAGCTTTCCAAATGGGAAGGGGAACCTGGGTGAGTGCTGGAGATTTTAATGATATCACGAGTCAATAGGAGAAATTGGGTGGAAGGAAATTCACGTCCAAATCTAATTTTTTCCTTCAGAATTTTGTTAATTAGTTGGGTGCAGTGGATTTGGGATATTGCGGTAACTCGTTCACCTGGTGTAACAAAAGAAGTGGAGGAGCTACTATTCAAGAGTGGCTAGATAGAGTGCTGGTGAGTTCTGATTTGAGGACTCCTTTTGACCGGGCAGGTGTTCTGCATCTTAACGCAGGTAACTCTGATCACTATCATATTCTTGTTTGTTCAGTGCTGGACCATCCTTCTAGACCAAAATTGTTTAGGTTTATCGAAGCATGGACTATGGACCTGAGTTATGAACAAGTTATTAAAAAGGCTTGGGTTCACTATGACATGAGGAAAGGCAGAGTATCTTTTGCCAACCAAATCAGAAATACTGCTAGAGCCTTAAAAGATTGGAATAAGAATACTTTCGATATTTGTCAAACTCGGGTGGCAGATTTGGAAGATCAGTTGAGGGTTGTTTAAGGGCTTGATCCTACCGATACTAACCTTGCTAGGGAAAAGGATGTTCAGGAGATGTTGAATGAGTGGTTGTTTAGGTTGGAAACTTTGTAGAAGCAGAAGTCTAAAGAGTTGTGGTTGAAAGCATGGGATAGGAATTCAAGGTTTGTTCATGCTTCTACTATCACGAATAAGAGAAGAATTTTCATCCTGACTATCAGGGACAATTGTGGCAATTGGAAGGTTACTAGACAGGATGTTGGCAAATGCCTCACAGATCAATTTGATGATCTTTTTCATGCTGAGGAGGTTGAGCATTGTCCGGTTCTAGATAGTTTGATCCATCCAGTGATTTTGGACCATGATAATAACTGCTTCATGGCTATCTATTCTGGCGAGGAGATTTTTGCTGTTGTCAGGATATTAAAACCCTGGGCCCGGACGGATTGCTAGCTATTTTTTACCAAAAATATTGGGATACTATTGGTAAAGATGTCATTCAACTTGTTCAAAATGCGTCATATCGGGTGTTATCCCAAAATCAGTGAATGACATGGCCATTGTTCTCATTCCAAAAGTTAGCCATGTTACTGCTTTCAAGCATTTAAGGCTCATCAGTTTGTGCAACACCATTTATAAGATAATTTCTAAGATTGTTGCGATGAGAATTAAGTCGTTATTGTATAGAATCATCTCCCCCACCCAAACGACTTTTGTTCCAGGGAGATGGATTGGTGAAAATTCAATTTTAGTTAATGAGATTGTTAATTCTATGAGGAGAAAGAAAGGTGATAATGGACTTGTTGGCATTAAGATTGATATGAGCAGAGCGTATGACCAGGTGGAATGGGGTGTGTTGAATTTGCTGCTTGCTAACTATGGGATCTCTCCTCGTGCTTTCTTCCTTATTAGTGATTGTTATATGATTGACTCTACCATTGCTTCTGAATGGCAATGTTTTTGGAAGAATCAAAGATCTTGGGATGGAAAGCAAAAATGCTTTCTAAAGCTGGTCAAGCAGTCCTGGTTAAATCAGTTATCACTACTATTCCCTCATATGCTATAGCTTCCTGCAAACTTCCTTTAAAGTGGTGCTGAAATGTGGATAAGATTGCTAGGAAATTCTTCTGGAATGGAAATGATAGTAATGCCAAGGTGATCAATCCTATCAGTTAGGATCGAATCTGTGCGACTAAGACTGATGGTGGTTTGGGCATAAGAAAGATGGAGGACATCAATAAAGCCTTAGTGTGTAAGTTGGGTTGGGTTCTTGCCACTAATGAGGATAAACTTTGGGTTAAAGCTTTAAAAGCAAAGTATTTCCCTCACTCTCCTTTCTCTAGCTGTAAAGTGAAGAAAAATTGTTCTTGGCATTGGTCAGGGATCTTTAGTATCTGCGGGCTCTTTTTGAAGGGGATTTGCTACAGGGTTGGAAAAATGGACTCCATTAACTTATGGGAGGATCCTTGGATCCCCTACAATCTTAATTTCCCTTTAGTTTCTAGGATCGAAGCTTGTTTGGAAAGAGTTGGAATGGTGGATTCTTTTCTTTTGAGTAATGAGAGATGGAATGTGAGCATGTTAGAGAGTTTTTTCCATCCGGACTTGTTACAAAGATCTTTGATATGTTTTGGTGCAATTATAAAGTGAATGACAAATTGGTATGGTTGTTGGAGAAGTTTAGAAACTTCTCGGTAAAATTGGTCCATCATCTTCTTCATCCGGCGAATGCTCTTTCAATCTGTTGGTGGAATTCCCTTTGGTCTTCGCTATTCACGAGCGTACAAAATATTTCATTTGGAGACTAGCTAACAAAAGGCTTCCCACCCTTTCGTGGCTGGCTGCAAGAAATTCTGCCCCTCTTGTTATCCTTTGTCCTTATGGCTATGGTGTTGTTGAGTCAGAGATTCATCTGTTTTTGAGATGCAATGTTGCCCGAACTCTATGGTTTGCATCTCATTGCAATATTAGGTTGGATTGTATTATGTCTGACAATTTAATAGATTTCTTGCTTTGTTTGATGCCTCCTCAAGTGCTTAGGTTTGTCCACAAGAATGATTGTGAGAACTTTTTTATTTTTGCCACAATATTGCTAAACCATGTTTTGGAGGTTAGAAATGAACTTGTTTTTAAAGGGAAGCCGTTTCAGCTGGAGCCTAGTATCAAGTTGATTAATAACAAAGTTCGAAAGCACTGAGCTCAAAGAAAGCCCTCCTCTTATTTCCGAAGAATAATTGATGCTCCTCATTCGTTTGAATGGCGCCCCCCCATTTATGGTTTTGTTAAATTAAATTCTAATGTTGCTTTGAAAGATGGTGTGAGAACGATTTCTATGGTTGCTAGGGTAAGTGATGGAACGGTTTGTGGGGTTTATATTTTCAAGGAGAGAATTACCATAACTGCAATTGCGAAGTGTTTTGGCATTTTGAAAGCAACTCAAGTGGCTTGCCAAGAAGGGAGGAAGAATGTGGTTTTTGAAAATGATGCTAAAGCTGTGATTTATAACTTGAATATGGATAACTCTGATCTTGCACATTGGTCCATGTCCAGTTTGTTGGTTTCTATTAAGTTTTTGTGTAACTGTTTTGATTATTTTTCTTTCATCTGGACTCTGAGAGCTTGTAATGCTTTAGCCCATGATGTTTGTCACTGGCAGCTCAGTCGAGTTTTGTTAGTTTCTTACCTTTGTCAGTTTTGCTCAAGTTTGTGCCATCGGGTTTGTTGACTGGGCAAACATACCAGAACATGTTTTGATGGCTTGTGTTTCTTTTTTGTTTATATAACTTCTTTTTTAGCAAAAAAATAAAAATAAAATAATAATAATAATAATAATGATGCGGCGCCAATGAGCTTTTTTTTATAATGAAATAAAGTTACTAATATTATTATTATTTATTTTTGTCGTTGCTCAGATGTAAAATAAAGTCACCTCTATTGTGCACTTGAAAGTGTAGCTCAGTGGTAGGAGCCAGCTGAGCTTTTACACATGCGAGTACGAAAGTTGAAGTTCGAATCTTGGTAGCCCTATTTGGATTCAAGTGTTATTTTCCGCCGCTATCGCAAAAGATATACCACAAAAGAGAGAGAGAGTTTCCAGTGATATGGGCCTCCAGTGTAGATTCCCATTGGATTAAAAAGACGTGCTAAAGCTTTGATTTATAACTTGAATGTGGATAACTCTGATCTTGCACATTGGTCCATGTCCAGTTTGTTGGTTTCTATTAAGTTTTTGTGTAACTGTTTTAATTATTTTTCTTTCATTTGGACTCCGAGAGCTTGTAATGCTTTAGCCCATGATGTTTGTCACTGGCAGCTCGGTCGAGTTTTGTTAGTTTCTTACCTTTGTCAGTTTTGCTCAAGTTTGTGCCATCGGGTTTGTTGATTGGGCAAACATACCGGAACATGTTTTGATGGCTTGTGTTTCTTTTTTGTTTATATAACTTCTTTTTTAGCAAAAAAATAAAAATAAAATAATAATAATAATAATAATAATGCGGCGCCAATGAACTTTCTTATAATGAAATAAAGTCACTAATATTATTGTTATTTATTTTTGTCGTTGCTCATATGTAAAATAAAGTCACTTTTATTGTGCACTTGAAAGTGTAGTTCAGTAGTAGAAGCCAGCTAAGCTTTCACACATGCGAATATGGAAGTTGAAGTTCAAATTTTAATAGTCCCATTTAGACTCAAATGCTCTTTTCTGCTGCTATCGCAAAAAAAATACTGCAAGAGTTTCACAGAATTAAAAATACGTCTAAATTTGATCCACTTACTATAAAAAAACAAGAAAAAAAGGTCACCTCTATTTTGGTATATATATATATTTTAAAATCTGAAAATGTATTCTGATTTTACTATTATAATCCGATATCTCTCTCTATATATACATATCTGGGAGTGAGAGATTTAAAAAAAAAAAAGAAAAAAAAAAGAGAGTATATAAAAGAAGGGTAAACTGTTTCTCTTATTCAGTGCGGATGCAAATATTTTGCAGTTATTTAAAAGCTCTAAATCCTTGGTTTGGTTTTGTTAAGATTTTACAAAGGAAGAAGAAGATATGAATTTAGAAATTGGGATTGAGAGATGAGATAGAAATCAAAAAGAAAGATGAAGATTGCAGTAGGCGACGAATACCAGGAATCCGATCGTCTTTTGAGATCCAGTGATACAAGCAGTGAGAATGCAGAGCAAGAAGATGAAAGAAACTCAGAACAAGCTCAGCCTCCTCAATCTGCTGCTCATTCCGATGCTGAAATCAAGCATTCCGATGATAGAGGATTCTCTTACTCTGCTCGTCGCCTCACTGCCAATCGCCTCGAAAGCAGGGACAAGGACAGAGTAGTCCTTTCAACCCTCGATCCTCCTCCTCCTCCTGCTACTTTTCATCATCAAAACAATGAGCTCCGGGACAGCTCTCCTCCCGAATGGGCTTTGCTTCTTCTTGGCTGCCTTCTTGGCCTCGCTACCGGTCTTTTTGTTGCCGCTTTTAACAGCGGGGTATTTATTTCCTCGCTTATCAATCATATATGCAGTTAATTTTGTTTAACCAAAAAAAAAAAAAAAGAACCCTCAAAAGTTAAATGAAAAATTAAGAATGACAAGCAGGGAAAAAAATAAAATTTCTTTGTTTCAGTAATAATGGCGTTATTCACTTCGTCTGGTTTTTGAATCATATCAAAACTTGCCCATCACAGCTTATTGTCTCTCTAAGCTGCCACAATGTTAACTTTGCTTCCTTTCTTCTGTTATTGTTCTTACTGACATACCCATTGTCATCTTTTTAGCCAATTTGTTTGGGATACAAATTTGTTGAATAATTCCTGATCCTCACATGTTGGCCTTCTGAATTGCCCTGTTTTTCTTTTTAAGTTTATTGACACCATAATGCAATGCTCATCTAGGTAGATGCCATACATGAATGGGCCTGGGCTGGTATTCCAAACGAGGGAGCTTCTTGGTTTCGTATGCAGAGACTGGCTAACACTTGGCATAGGATTCTTTTAATACCAGTAGCTGGTGGAGTTATTGTGGGCTTTATGAATGGTCTACTTGAAATATTGGACCAGATAAAGCACTCGAGTTCTTCTCATAGACAAGGATTTCATTTGCTTTCTGGAGTCTTTCCAATTGTAAAAGCTATCCAGGCTGCTATTACTTTAGGAGCTGGTTGTTCATTGGGTCCTGAAGGTCCTAGTGTGGATATTGGAAAATCATGTGCCAACGGATTTTCAATCATGATGGAAAATAGAGAAAGAAGGATAGCCCTTGTTGCAGCAGGTGCAGCAGCAGGAATTTCTTCAGGTATTTGGAATTTTCCTTCTGCATATTGTTTGCATTTTACTATTTAAGTCTTTCTAAGTAGACTTTTCCCTTTTCAGTAAATATTTATTTAAAAATTCAATAGTTACAGGTTACATTATAAAGATGTTGATGCTCGAAAATTTGTGTTTGTTCATTTAAGTGCAAAAAACAAAAACTATTAAACTTCTATCTGTATCCGTAGGCATACGGAGTATGATAGTTTTGAGTAGTATTTTTGATTATTTTTAGTTTTTGTTGGGGTCGGGGGAATTGAGTAGTACAGTCTATATCTGGAAGCCAATCCACATGGGTTTACAGCTTTTCCTTAATCGTGATAACTGCAAAAAAAAAAAACAGCTGCTCTGGAGACCATATCTAGTATCTTCCTTGTATAATAAATAGTGGCACTGGAAAGAAATGGACAGTAGGAAGTCTATTGATGGCTTTTTCAAGTCTGTTTCTAGGATAGAGCAATTATGTTGAAGGAACTGTTTCTGCAATTTGAGCTGCACAGTTCTTCTTCTTCTTCTTTGTTTCTGCTGCCATTGTTGTTCTTTTTTCTTGTAAATTGTGTTCCTTGATCTATAACACGAGGGAATGAATCCCTTATTTTTACCAAATTACGTTTTAATGCTTGTTCTATTACTTATTAAGAGAAAAATTTCCTCATGCTCTTTGTTGTGGCTTCTATTCTTGCCTCGTTGAATTATCATGAGTCTTCAGTTCCCTGTCAGTTCACTCTGTTGAGCATGTCTTAATTATAATTTTTCTTCTATATCAGTTTTTTGTTTTACAACTTAATGTGGCTTTTATATCTTCCCTCCTTCAGGCTTCAATGCAGCAGTCGCTGGTTGTTTCTTTGCCATTGAAACCGTGTTAAGGCCTCTTCGTGCAGAAAATTCACCTCCAATTACCACTGCAATGATTATACTTGCCTCTGTTATATCTTCAACTGTATCAAATGCTTTACTTGGGACACAATCTGCTTTTACTGTGCCTGCATATGATCTGAAATCTGCTGCTGGTATTTAGTCATGCCTATGCTGTTTTTTGTCTTTGTCTTTTTTAGCTTTCAGGATATTCATATTCTTTTCATGTATGAATGCATGTTAGTCCGATTTAGTAAACTAAAGCATGCAGTTTCACAACTTTATTTACTGGAAGAAATCTTTGTTATCTTTAATTGAGGATAAAGAACAGTTGGCTTGCATTTCTGTATTCCTAACTGTTTAAGAACATGTTGTCTGTCAACTTTTCTATCTAAGGGGTTGTAGACATTTATAGTGTGTCCATCATGCATTAATTTATCTATAGACCCAAACCTTTTTAATTACTTGGAGTATTCTGCAATCTGCTTGAATATATTACCTCAGTCGTGGTTAACAATTCAATATAATTAGTTATCTAGTGAGTGGATAAAGAGAATGCAGTTTGCCTTGAGAAAATAATCCACATTCTTTGATAGCAACAGAGGTTCGTTGAAAAGCAAGAAGAAATTGTCAGCTTTGCAGTTAAGATAACATGGCAATTTTGTTTCTTATATATATATATATATTGCTTACTGTAGAATTTATTTTTGAAATCCATATTGTGGCCATGTTGTGTAGCTATTGCTTCTATCACTTCTTTTCAACTGATAGAATGTTCACAAATATGGATGGAGTGTAAATGGCATTACTCATTTGGAAAAAAATTATCCTAGTACTGTTTATATATTAGTAATTCCTTTTCTCTCCCTTGGGAAACCTCAAATCAAACTTTCGGAACATGCTAATTTTATCTTCGGTTCCCAATTTCTGGCTTAACTTTGCATTCATAAGCTACTTTTTCTATTCAGTCTGAATATATATATGCAAATCAGTTAATGCAATGATGTTTCTACGATGGGAATTGGAAGAATGTCTGTGTTTTGGGAAATAAAATAAGTATCTCCACGTAGATTAATTTTTTTCTTGATTTGGGAAGCTTGTGATACATGATTGTGGTGCATGTGTTATCTAATTATTTACAATATATTTCAATTTGTTGTTGCAGAACTACCTCTGTACCTGATATTGGGCATGCTATGCGGTGCTGTAAGTGTAGCCTTCACTCGCTTGGTTGCTTGGTTCACAAAATCATTTGAGATTATCAAGGAAAAATTTGGCATTCCTGCTCTTGTGTGCCCTGTTTTAGGTGGTTTTGGAGCTGGAATGATTGCCCTTAAGTATCCTGGAACACTGTATTGGGGTTTCACAAATGTTGAAGAAATCCTTCATACTGGGAAGACTGCTTCAGCTCCAGGAATCTGGCTTTTAACTCAACTAGCAGCCGCCAAAGTTGTTGCCACAGCTCTGTGCAAGGGTTCCGGGCTTGTAGGTGGCCTGTATGCCCCAAGTTTGATGATTGGTGCTGCTGTTGGTGCTGTATTTGGGGGCTCAGCTGCAGAACTTATCAACACAGCAATTCCAGGAAATGCTGCTGTTGCTGAGCCACAGGCATATGCACTTGTAGGGTTTTCCTTTATATCAAACTTGTTTTGACCTTATATAACTTTATTATATTTTTCTTAGATAATTAATGAAAATATATTTTGAGCTATTTTTTCCGATTGAAAAACTTTCAAACTCATGCAGGTCGGAATGGCTGCTACTTTAGCTTCAGTTTGTTCAGTACCCCTGACATCAGTTCTGCTTCTGTTTGAGCTGACAAAAGATTATAGGATACTGCTTCCTCTCATGGTAATTCTTTTTTAATTTTGCTCAAGTATTATTTGTTAGTTTTTCTTTGTTCATGCATGTGTGTCCATAAAGGTAAAACAATTTATCAATTTTGCTTGAAGTGCATCACTGTTTCAACTTTTTAATAGTTTATTTATTTAACGGTCAGTTTCATAGAAGGATGGAGGGAAAGAGGGAAGGAAAGGGCAGTGTAGGATTGACAGAGAAAGTGATATTCTGATAAATTGTTTGCTGTGAACCAGCAGCTCTTCCGGGCTCACAATTTTGAATCTGTATTAAATGGATTGGAGCTGGAAGATGAGGGGAAAACAAGAGATGCTATTTGCGTTTTATTCCTTTTAATTTTCCCACAAAAATCATTTAAAGAATACGGATATAACTATAAGCTAGTTATTTGATACATCTTTTAGCTCAACTAAATGTGGTCTCCCTTTCATTTCCATTTCTTCTGTCTATCTCGCGTAATTTCCACCCTTCTATTCAAATGCAGTGTCAGAGTATTAATTATCATCCTGACTTGAATTCTTTTCTAACAGGTGGCTGCCATATAACTTGGCTTAAAAAGATCATCTATACTTCGTTTTTAGTATGAATACCACTATTTTATTTATGATGCACTCTAAAACTCCATACAGCTTTTTCTCCGGTGTGATCCGACTGCTGATGTTTTTATATATAATTGGCATGTGGCCGCCATTTTTTGGCCCATCACAATGTATTGGTGTTTAGGTAACTTTTGACTAATATCTTTTGATTTTTATGGTAACTTTTTCATAGACTAAAATTTTGAATTTGTATCGGGAAGGTGTGATACCTCTATTCAAATAACATAAGTTACAGCCATATACAAAAAAAAAAAAAAAAAAAGAAAAAAAAAATAGAACTATAATCCGCTTACAATATTGTATTTGATTAACTTTGCCATGTTGATATTATTTGAGTAGATTTTCATACATTTGATGCCATCAGATGTTTGAAAGCCTACATATCTTAAGTGCTAATTTCCTTTCCTACTATTGTGCTTTCTGCAAGTAGGGGGCTGTTGGATTGGCAATATGGGTTCCCTCTGTGACAAACCAGGCCAAGGAGACTGAAGCACCTGATACATGGAGTTCAGCAAGGGGTTACTCTTCTCTTTTGCCTGCTGAAGATAGAGATGAAATCAGTTGGAGACAAGTTGATGATGGAGATGATTTAGAACTACCTGCCATGCATGACAATGCAGGTTTCAAAGATATTAGTGAAGATATGCTTTTGGAATATCTAAAGGTTTAATATCACCTTTACTTTCCAACTGTTACCAATATTGCCTTTCCTTCCCCCCTTCACTATCCCAACTTTTTGATTGATTATATCAATTTCTCCCTGTATTTTCCTCCTCCATTTTGTTACTGAAGCTTTCTTTCTTTTTTTGTCATTAAAATTGTCCATTGACCTGACATCATCAATCATAGATCTTTTCTTGTTTGCCAGGTTTCTCAAGCCATGTCTACAAACTGTGTGAAGATTTCTCTTGCCACAACTCTGGACGAGGCAATGAAATGCTTGCGTGGCAACCAGCAGAACTGTGTGTTAGTGGTTGATGATGAAGACTTTCTGGATGGAATACTAACACATGGTGATGTTAGACGATATCTATCTAAGAAGTCTAGTGATCCGTCCGACTCTCGATTTTTGGATGTATATATTCACTCATCTTTCTTTTCTGAATGATGATTAGTTGCCTAACTTTGATTCCCATTAAGATGTCTGCATATTGTTGACAAAATTTTTTCCTGATTTAGTTCTCTTCCTATCATAAGTTTCTCTATTTTTTATTTATATTTTTTTTTTTTGTGTTTTTCTTATCTAGAAATGATTATTTACATTTTTGTTCTCCTTAACTGCTGAATTGTATTTAAATTAAACTTTTACAGGCTAATTCATGTCCTGTTTCATCTGTTTGTACCCGGGTGATTACCTATAGAGGGCAAGAGCGTGGGATTTTAACCTGTTATCCTGATATGAATTTAGCAATTGCCAAGGAGCTAATGGAGGCCAAGGGAATCAAGCAGTTGCCGGTAGTTAAGCGTGGCAGAGAACGTGTAAAAGAAAGAAAGCGAAGAATTGTTGCTGTTCTTCATTATGATTCAATCTTACAATGTCTCAGGTTTGAAAAAATTCATCAGTTTATTGTTCTGTTAAATGATACTTATGTATCGTTTCTGACAGTTAATATGTGGTCCCTAAATTCAGCTTGTCATCTCACTCTGTATCTCATTCCTCATGATTTCTCTCACAAGTATCAATTATGTCACTTTTCTAGCTCTTACCAGGTAAACCATGAGACAAGAAAATAAAAAGCTGCTTAATTCAGTTGAAGACAAAATACGTATATTACATATGTGCATATAAGAATTCTCTCTCTGGTCATACCAAAACCTATCGATACAGTTTTTTGATGGAATTGTTGCTCATGTCTCAAAGTGCTCTAAAGATTCTTCTTAGATCTTAATTCCCTTGGCACTTGTGAGTTGTGACCTCTATTATCAGACCAATGGGTAACTAATCAACCGTCAGTACATAGTTTTAACTATTTGCTTGCTTGATCAATTTGCATCAACTTATCTTCCATATTGTATAGTGTTCTTCACATATCTTAGAGATGATCAAAAACAATCATTAAACTATCAAATAACCAATACTCAACGAGTTGCAAGAAATGCAAATTAGTTGTATAAAATTAAAAAACAAAAAAACAGTGAAGGATTATTTATCATTATACAAATCACATAACAGAAATTATCAGGTAAAATTACCATCTGGTTTGATGCCCTTTCATCAGCTATATATTATGTTAATATGTTGGGTGACTTTAGAATTCTGGCCTCTGTTTCCTTTTGTTATTATTATTATTATTATGTAATCTTGAAGGTTTGTTATGTCCTGCGTCTGTGCAGAGAGGAGATAACTCAACGAATGTCGATCCAAGAGCATAGGAAGGAGATCAATCTCCAGGAAATTATTACAAATGGCCATTAGTGCACTGATAGCCGAATGACTGTGTCCAAGAATCTAAAAGTAGAAAAAAGGACAAAACATTACAATCGTCATTCATCTTTTCTTTCTTTCTTTTTCCCATTTATAGTTTGATTTAAGCCAAGAAGTTGGTTGATAAAACTTGTATATCTTTTGGTCATGTTTCTTTTTTCCTTTCCTTATTATTTTTGTTGATAATTTTTTTTTATCTGCTATTTGGCTACTTTTGATGTTGTATATTGAAACTACTATTCAAAATTGTGTATTTTAATTTTACAGATTCATATTTGGAAAGAGAATGAGTGTGAAGACACAAAATTGAAACTGACAGTTAACCGAAAGTAATGGATGGATTGGTTGACCAGACAGCTTATTTACACCATTGCTTTTGAAGGGTGGTAATTTATCTTTTAATTTTTAAAATTGATGGTTATTTTTTTTATTAATTTTAAATTTTATTAGAGTGTTTTTTATTTTTATTAACTATTAAATAATTTTTTTACTATTATTTTCACATGCAACGCTAACATTATTTAATAGTTAACGATAGTAAAAAGTACTATAATAACATTTAAAATTAATAAAAAATATAATTTTTAATTTTAAAAATTAAAAAACAAATTATCAATCATTCTAAAAATTAAACATTAACAGTTTAAATAAGTCAACTTTGCACAGTTATTTAAGCAAAGGACATTAATTTTGGTATCAAGGAATATTGGGAATCAATGAGTCGGATGAATTTGCTATTTAGCTGTCTATTTTTTTTACTTGTTAAGTGAATCAAATAAGACTAAGAATAGTAATGGCAATCAATTATCATAATTATTTACCAAAAAAAAAAATCAATTATCATAATTGTTGTTGGGTGGCTGGATTTTCTGTCAATCACGGCAAGTTGCATTTTGGCTAAGTTTAGGGGTTTTCTTTATAGGGTAAAGAAAACTGAGCTGGCTTTGAGTGACTTTGAGGAAGATTCAAGTAGAGCTTGATTCAAATGCCCTGGTCTCTTGGATTAGTGGCAGCATGGATTCCAATCATCCTAACTAAAAAAAAAATTAAAATAAAATAAAATAAAATTATGTAACCATTACATGAATGCTGCTATATAACAAGCCACTTATAGTTGAATATTCAATAACTATTTTGTACCCTTATTTTGTTATTCTTTGCATGTGATTATATAGGATGATACAGTATAAGAATTACAGTAATATTTTTTATTTTATTTTTTGTTGTAAAAAGATCATTGGTAGCATTGATGTTATTTCTGCTACATTGCTACTCATATTTTTGAAAGTGACAAAGTGGTTGATATTTTTGCAAATTTCAGTCACAATTGCCGTATGGGATTTCATTTTTTTTTTCTTTTTTCCTTCTTCTGATAGAGCTCTTGAAGGGATTTGTGTCATCTGCTGAAATAGGTTTTAATTGTAAAAAAAAAAAGGCAAACAACGATCTCTATGATTTGCAGCGTAAAGCTAAAAAAGATATGGATAATATTGCAATGGGCATAATAAAAGCTTCAAGGAGAAAGAGTAGACTCCATGACCATTCAAAAATGAAGTTGATAGCTTGTTAGGCAGGTGATGGGTATAAAGCTACGTTTGGATGATATATATCTATCTGGAAATACTTTTAATTTGTTTAATGTTTTAGATCATAAATTAGGCCTGGTGGTGGGTTGGATTTTTGCAAGAAAGAAATCACTATCAGACTATCAGTCAAATCACCACCATCAAAAACATATTATATATCATGTGGCTTCAATTTCAAACAATTAATCATTATTATCAGCCCCCCTACATCAACGTGTACCATAAGTTGCTAAAAACATCACTCTCCTTAAAACATAACATAATGCTGCTACCAACATGGACAAGTTAACCAAAAGGTACATTATACATAACTACTTTTGCACTTGCCCTAAGTGAAAAATTAATATTCAAAATGGATACTGGCTTCTTGAAACATTTGGAAGAAAGTGTAGAATCAAATCACCATATTCGCAAATGAAAGGAAAATAAATAAATAATTACTCAAGAAAAATTAGAGAATCAAGAGGTGGACATAATAAAATGCCCACATTAACATACTATAATATGATATTTCATATATATATATATATTAATGGAAATGTAAATACTTTCTACTATTTTTTTTTTCTTTCTCCAAAGGAGAACAAAAAAAGATAAAAAGGGAGAAATTTTACATTTGAGGACCAAGAGGAAGCCTACTCATAATTTGTTGGTATACAGAAGCAGCATTGGACAAGTTTAAAGTAGGTTCTGATATGGGCTCCACCTTTGGTTCTCCTTTAGGCAACATGAAACCCATTTCATTCATGTGGCGCTGTTGCTGTGCTAAGTATGGATGAAAAGGCATATTTGCATATTTAGGTTGGCCAGGTCCCAAGCCAGCCATTGCTAGATTGGCCAGCCCAGCATGATGGTTCATTCCGAAAGAGAAGCCCCCACCATGGCTCAGCCCCAGTTGCTGCTGATGCTGCTGCTGCCTTGCATTTGCAGGTAGGCTGAATGAAGCCAGTGATGCAGCAGCAGGCCTTTCAAATCTTGGCATTCCGTTGTGAACTTGTGAATGAGATGGCTCGGGACGGTGAACCGAAGAAGCTTGGGCAGCTACATTTCCAGAGTTGACATGACTGCTATTGCGAGCAGCAGGAACATCATGATTGTGCTTCCCTTCATATGTGGTTATCACTGACTTAAGGTCATGGGATGCCCTTTCTACATGCTTCCTCACTGTGCATCCTGCACTAGTGCACTTATAATAACTCCTGCAACCAAACAAAATTGTTAAAATAATGTTTTGGTTCATCCTCATCATGCATGGGCCATGGGCAAATGCAAAGTAAGTTTAGAAAATAAAAAAGTTACCTTGGGTTTGGATTTCCTTTGACAACTTTCTGCCCGTATTTGCGCCAACGATATCCATCGTCAAGGATATCTACTTCACTGGTGGTCTGGACCACAACTCTGGGTTCACGAATAGCTCTGGTGGCTCCACTCATTTCTGTTGCATATGCTTCAATTTTCCTGAAATTACAAACATATGACTTTCCATGGTGAACTCAGTATTAATAATTCTTAAAAGTAAGCATTCACTTCATAAAAAGGAAGAGGTAAGCAGTAACCTTCTTTTCGACTCCGATTCATCTTCTTCACCATCATAACCCAACGATACACTGCCATGTGTCCCCCGATCATCGTCATCTTCATCATTAGAGAAAGTAGATGAGGCGTCCACTGCATCACCTGATTCAAGTTGTGTACCATTCTGAGCCTGAAAAGAGGTGGTCTGGTTGCAGTATCCAGGTCCCACAGATGCCGATGAAGTCACCTCAAGGTTGTCATGCCTCCAATCAACAGTTGCCTTTTCTGTACTTGCCCAAACTGGGTCACCATCACCACCATTTTGTGGCCCACCACCAGCTTGTTCAGGGATATCTAATCGCATGTCAATCAGCTGGTTAGATGAACCAAGAGCTGATCGTCTATTAGGAGGGGGTTTAGGGTGGTTATGGGCCCCTTTGTAGATAATCTCTGTTATATGTCCCTCATGAGATCTTTCTACCTTTTTCTTAACCTGACAATTTGGATGCGTGCATTTGTAATAACTTCGTGGATACTCACTTCCTTTCACTTGTTTCTGCCCATACTTCCTCCAATTGTATCCATCTTCAGACATTGTAACCCCACCACCACCAGCAATAGATTCTCCATCTCTTTGATTTCCTCCTTCATCTGGTTGCTCATCAAGCGGTGGAGAATGTTCTGCATTCCCACAAACATTATCCAATGGCTTTTCATCTGCTGCAGCTGCAGATGCTGAGATTGTATTAGTGCCATTGTCTCTTTCAACAGATGAACTGGAGAAATCTGCCTGCAGCTGGGGATTGTTTTTGTTCCGGTTTTGAACTTCTGTTGGTTCCATACTTTGGGGAGAATTTTCCGACTGAACCGACACCTCAATGTTGGGAAAGGATGGCTGAGGAACACCAGATGAAGTCATCTGAAGATAAAGGGAAAATATCACTTATTAGAGATAATAGAAAAAATATTTACTTTTTCCCTTTTAATGGAAAATTGAAAATGCACTTATTCCTCATTCAATTATCAGTATGCACACTTGATTCATCGCATCAGCGGCAACATGCATGTTTGCATGTAAGAAAATTTTTCTCTTCTGACCAAAAATTACGTTTCAATATCAATAATACTAGAGGGGGAAGGGAATCCACGGTATAATTACTTTGCTTCTTGCACCAAGAAAGAAAGTGGAGCTAGATTCAGCAAAAGGCTTGAAAGCAAAAGATGAGCTATCGAAGTCCTCAAAGAAAGTATCTCTACTTTTATCAGGGGCCTCCAACATCGGTGTGGAACTCCTGTTATTACCATTTGCCATGAACGAAAATTTTCCAGTTGTTGGAGATGGCTGTGCCTGTGGAGACAGGATGTTCAAAGGAAAGATTTAGCATAAGGAAAAAAAAAACTTCAATCCAACTACTTTTCACATTGTCATTGGTGTCTCACTCCTCAGCTAAAAGCAAAGTTATTAAACAGGCATGCAGTTTAGCAACTAATTTGCATCTACATGCCATTTACAAACCAAAAAACCTCAAGCCTAAACATTTTAACATGATAATATATAACAAAAATTCATTGAGTTTTTCCCTAAAGATGATCCTCAGACATATCCTAACACGCAAATTAGTTATATGCTAATACCATTAAATATTAGTTTACAGGAGCATCACAAACAGCAGAGTCCAGAATCTGGAGTACCTCAAGCACTTAGCTTTTCTATTGCTACTGGTAGATGCGAGGAAAAGCAGTATCTCAGTGGTTTTACAATATTTTTTCCAGTTCCTACAATCATACATACCAAGCATTGGTTTTATGAGTTTGCTAACTGTGCCTGTTGAACTTAATGCAGTCAAATTTTCCCATACACCAATCAAGATGAGATGGTTATTTAGGAGCATTTGTCAATTCCAACAGAACTTAATTATAAACTTTGCTTCAGCAGGTGCCTAACGTCATAAAAAGATTGATACAAAATAATTTAAAGTAAATTGCAAATCTTGCTTAAATATTGGTCACACAAAAACAAAACAATTGTGATCTTTTGAGGTGAGACTAATATTTAAGGAAGCTTGAATTGAGTGCATGAAGAGAAGATGCCTTTCAATATTCTGACTTAAATCATCAGATTCCATGAAAAAAAGAATGGATGTCTTTACAGATGGAACTGGAATTGTATTTTGCTCCTAAGTCAGCTCCTATTCATAGCTAACAATACTCTCTAACCTAATCTTGATACAATCTCTCCTTACAGAAGTAAACTGGTGCACCCTATATCTGCTCCCCAAAGCAAGAAAAGTAACTAAACAATGAAAAAAATTTCCAGACTTTATGCTTACCAATGAATTTGAAAGGAAAACAGGCGAATCTAAGAGTGTAGTTGGGCTGAGACCAGGCGGTATTGTCAAGTAAGGAGACCGAACATCAGAAGTCAGAGAAAGGTCAGAAGATCTAATGCTTTCAGTATTCAACCTGGGAGCATTAAATCCAGCTCTTGCTGCAATCCTTTCCACGAGCCCTATGCGGGAGTTAAATTTTTGTTCAGAATATGATCCTACTTCTGTCAACTGATTCCCAGAATCACTGTCTTGTGATGCATCTTTTATATTTGCATCTCTGGACAGTGTATATTCGCGAGGTCCTAGAAAGAGCTCCTCATTTTTATTAAAACCGGCAGGCTCCAAGATTGGCCTAGAGCCAACATTATCACCTAACATTGCAGAGAAGAACGCTCTTGGGCTTGGACTTGGAGGCATCCAATCTCCAATTATAGCAACATTATCATCAATGCCTGCCATGAAAATCAAACCTCCTGACCGCTACCAGATTACTAACTGCCAAGTTGCCCCAATGTCAAACTCCTGCAAAATTTAGAGCAATGCAAATCATCGTGAGATTAACTATAAAACCATGAATTTTTAGTAAGGCACTTAAAATCAAAATTCAAAAAACCCGCGATGCACTTTATGAGGTGTTCTAAGGTTGCAGAGCAAACACATGTACAGGAAAAGAACATTTAACTCTACCCACATACGAAATATCCAATCATCTCCTTCAATTTAGACGGGCACTCTCTTCTATTATTATTATTTTTATTATTGATTTTTTTTTGGGAATAAAGTAACAGCCTGATAATGAAACCAGTTTTAATTATCTCTAGTTTGGCTCAATTTTATCACCAAATAAATGAACTAGAGTTTATCCTCAGGCAATCAATTATATGAAACATAACAAAATAGCAAATATCTAAGAAACATTTCTTTCTCATGGTAATTGAAAAATGATTCTGCAGAACAAGAGTCATAAAACATCTCAATATTAATAGGATGGAATCGGCAACATGTTAAGATTATCATGGTAAGCCCACCCGCAAAAATTCAAATTTTTGTTTTTCACATGGAGCTTCAATTTGTAAACTAAACAAAACGTAAACAGAATGCATACTGGAAAATCAAAAGATCTAACAAACTTATAAACAAACTATTAAACAAACCAAAATTTGTTAGATCCTAAAGCCCATCAAGATCGACCCAGAAGAAATTAGAGGCTGGTGATACACAAGAAATGAAAAACGAAAGAGAAAGGATGAAAAAGGTAACGAATTTACATAACATTCCTCGAAGAAAATTCAGCAAAAATAAAAATAAAAATAAATAACATTCCCTGAAGAGAAAAAAACCCATGTTACAGAATTAAGAGAAGATTACGGGGGTCAAATTTATCATTATTGAAAAAAGTTTTCAGGGTTAGTATTGATGTTACAGACCCAAAGAAAGAATAACAATAAAAAAAAAATCCCAAAATTGAGTGACATATAAGAGAAAGTAGTAAAAGCAAATTGGAAGGAGAGAGAGAGAAAGAGAGAGAGAGAGAGAGAGAGAGAGAGACAACATCAATGATTAAAAATGATTACCTGAGAGCTTGTAGAGTCAAGGCCCGATGATAATCAAAGGAGACCAAACAAACAAAAGACCAAAGACCCTCTCTTTCACCACCAGCACTCCCCACTACCACCCAACCACTCCTCTTCCTTCAGCTGAAAATTCAACAAAAGTTTTCTCTTTTTTCTTTAATTTCAAAAGGAAAGCTCAAACACAGATGATACACCATAAACAGCATTCCCACCACCTCCCTCATCAAAATCCACAGACCCTTTTCCTCTCTCTCTCTCTCTCTGCGGTTTAAACCCAAATTGATATGATATGAATATGATGGTGTCTCTTGAGAAAATAACAAAAAGAAAATGTATCTTATCTAATTAAAAAAATTAAAAATTCTAAAAAAAATAAATAAATAAACAAGAAGAAAAAGAAAAGAAGAAAAAAGGGTTGGGGTGAGTGATTGTGTAATGGACTAAATGGGTGGGTGGTGGACCGGAAATGGATGGAATCTTTGAAGAAAGAAAAGAGAAAAGCATTTCACAAACAACACCAACACAAAAGAGAGAAAAAGAGCTCCTCCTCAAAGCCAAAGCCAAAGCCTTTGTTTTTAATTTTGTATATATATATTTTTTTTTACATTGTACGCAAAACAAAATTATCCATCTTCATCTTCCATTTTTCAGAACGGGGCTCTTTTTTATTTTTTTTATTTTTTTTATTTTATGGCCTGCACTGCTCTTTAGCCAATGGCAGCTGGCCGTCTGCAGGGGTATCCTTGTCCTTTCACAGCTAACTGATACGATTGAATTTATTTATTTTGGGTGCAAACATAGAACTGAATGCACCTGACTGTTACTCTTATTGGTAGCCAGCCAGTAATTTTGAGAAATTAGAGATTGAATATAGTAAATATGTGGTGTCATAAGTGTTTAGCTGCCTAACACCTGTTTCTGTAGCCTTCAATTGTGAGGGATGTTGTAACCACCCGACATTACCAATTTACCATTTGCCCCTTTTCTTCTTGTTTTATGTCTCTTTCTCTGCCTTTTTGTTTTTCCATTTTCCTCTTATTGTCCAACACCACCTCCCAATTGTAACCATCATCCACTTGGTCCTTGAAATCTTTTGTGTGATTATTAACATTTGTACTAAATTTCAATTATTCATTTGTTTATCTCTTCATTTATGATCACAGCTAACTAGTTTCTTTACAAGATATATGTGTGTGTATGTATATGTATGTATTTTTTTCCTACTATTGCTAATTTTTGTTGTTTATGTAACAAATATTAAAGATGGTCAAATTTTATTTAGATTCTTTAATTTTGAATTTAAATAACAATTTTCAATGAACAAAAAATTATATGCAATTGTTGCATAAGTGATATGGTATGATAAATAATTGATTAATATACATCGAACAATTTTTTATGGAGTCCACATGATTTGGTTTAACGTTACACAAAACTATAAGTTGTTCGATTTATATTACACGTTATAGTTGAAGTTTATATAGATAATATAACATGACTGTTATATAAAATATTTTCTCCTAAATAAATCATAGATGTAAAAATTATCCCAGGTATATATAGTTTGTCTCTTATTAGGCTTATTAATTTTATATTAAAAACCTACTATATCAACTACTTTTTAGATTTGCTTTTTCAAAAAAAAGATCAAACCNATTTGCTTTTTCAATAAAAGATCAAACCTAATTAAACAAATTTAAAGGCGGTGATAATAATTTTTAAAAGGGCTAATGATATTATTTCTTAGTACAGTTTATATATAAAGGGCTAATAATTTGTATATGAACCTATATATAATTATTATCTTATTCAAGACTTTCCTAATATTTTTTGTCTAAGACAGTGGCATAGACGATGAGTTTTCAAAAACTCATCATCTTTGCTGCATCCCGGGTTCAAAATTTATATATGAGAGCATGACTACATATATATATATACATATATCCTGATATTAAAGTATGAGAATTCAAATTTAAAATTATTATTTAAAAAAAAAGAAAGTGAATTTACCATTGGAATGTTCAAGCATGAACCATATCGACCCATAAAAATATATATTATGCCTTAACTTAAGCTTAGGTGACAATAGTTTAGCCAAAAAGGCAAAAATAAAAATCTAAAGACCAAATTAAGAAATGTCCCAAAATATACAAATATATAGAAGATGTGGACTGCCACCCAATAGAATATATATATATATATATATATATATATATTTTTTTTTTTTTGACGGCACACAGTGGAATTGTTTGATATATTTGTTAACATGGAAATATTTCCCTTCTTTTTTTTAATCAAATATATGTTAACATTATTTTTTTT
Source organism: Ochetophila trinervis (assembly GCA_003254975.1). NCBI lineage: Eukaryota > Viridiplantae > Streptophyta > Magnoliopsida > Rosales > Rhamnaceae > Ochetophila > Ochetophila trinervis. The sequence goes on from QANX01003251.1 coordinate 81,746, forward strand.
TATAGAAAAATATCATTCATTAACGGAAGAAGTTACATCTTTTTGTAAGGTATGAGAAAGCCAGCTAGGCTTCTCTTCAAGGCAAACATAATCTGCATAACAACCGGAACTAAATTGAGCTAAATAGTGTGCCGCATTATGTGTGAGCATATTTATTAACAATATATGATAAGTTATTAAAACATTTACTAAATAAATTTATGTATTAAATAATATAGTAGATGATGTTGTGATATTTAATTTTTTTTATTTACTTATATATTTAAAAATTCATTTATATATTTAAATTATATAAATATGTGAATCAATAATATATTAATACATAAATTAAAAAATACTAATCAGAGTTAATATATAGTTTATTAATGTTGGCGCAATAAGTCAATTAGTAATCATATATTAAGGTTGAGAGAACGAGTAAAGGACATAGAGTTGAAGACAAGAATGCATGGGGAAAATCGGAGCTCCCAAAGATGGAAGAATGGTATTGAAATGACAGACCACCCTGTCAATTATTTACCAAAAAAAAAGTGTGCAATCTGCTTGCACAAAATATGCTGAAATTTATTTTTATCATGTTTCAAACGGAGTGCATATAGCTCAAGTCTCTATTCGATGTTATATCTCTTATAGCTAAATAATGTTTTGTATCCACCCGAGTTTTGTACTTTATTATTCCCAATATATATCAATATATAATTTTTCTACCTTGGGGATATTGCAAGTTTTAATTTGCAAATTCACTTCATGCAACATATTGTGTGAAAAAAAAAATACCATGCAACATGTTGTTTGATGTATTTTTTTTACGCAATATGTGTGCGAAAAAAATATTGCACAAAATGTTGCCTGATGCAATTCTTACACAACAAGTGAAATGCACCCAAAAATTAAAATCTTATAAATATATGCATTATAGAAAAACTATATATAAATTATATTTGTTTGTAACTTGTCTCTATTTGTACTTTCTTATTATTATTATTTTGGTCAAATTAATCTACTTTGATGACCCCAAAAAAATCTACGAGGAAAAAAAATGACAAAAAGAATTTAATCTAATTCATAAAATAACAAGTCTTAATTTCACAAAATTAAACCCCTAATATATATTCACATAACAATGTGGATTGATAATATATACATATATAGAAAAAAATTATAACGTGTATATTCTTATTTTTTATAAAAATAAATAAAAATTATCATTAATAATTTTTTATTAGTGATATCTTTGTCATTGATAATTTATTTTGGCGACAAAACTATTTTATCACTAGCTAATAAAGTGACAATCTAGCTGGTTATACACTATAAAAAAAATACTAATTAGACGACGATCGTCAAATTAACATTTACAAAGCATTTCGTGACTGACGTCGTATTAAATATAAAAAACGACGCAATTTAAACTAATATATATTTATTGAATTTTTTTTAAACAGATACGACGTGCAAATGATAAAACGTCGTTTTAAAATTAAGTAATTACATTGCACAACAAAAAACCGTTGTCATTGCAATTAATATGAAATATGTAAAATCTACGTGGTGCCGATATTGCAACATAAGACGCCATGTTTGATGACAAATTACAACGCATTTTGTCTGTCTTGCACCCACCAAAGACGATGCACATTTTGCTACGTCAGATTTTACCACGACGCGTTTTGTCCATCGTATTATTTGTGAATTAGTCACGTGGATTTGACGTGTTTTGGCTTTAAAATGATGAGTAAAAACCGTCGAATTTGATGCTAAAGACGCTGATTTTTATTCATCGTTTATTCTTAAGACTTTTTACAACAATGCTTAAAACGACAATTTTAAATTATCGTCTAAAGCTTTCCAAACGATATTTTATGTGCTTCATAGAAAAGGTATTTCTTCGTCGTGATAAAAAAAATAATGATAAAGTAATAATATTAAAATGAGGGTATCCACCCATAGACTTTCACACACACACACATATATATATGCTTGAATTAGAGAATATTATTATTTAAAAGAAATAAAGTTTGATAAAAATGAAAGAAAATATTGACTATATGTTATAATTGAGGATTATATTGTTCAGAATCAAAATTAAAAACAATATTTAGACACAATCCAAAAGTGATGATTTTTGTGCAATTTTTTTTTATAACATATGTATATGTATGAACAAATCATTTTAAATAAACTGTGGCTAGAAACCAATAGCTAATAATGTATAATAACTTAGTCTTTTGAAATTAACTAATTATTTTTCATGGTATAGGATCAAACCATAGAATATATCCGAATAATAATTTTTTGTGTGTAATATAATATATTTTCAGAATATCCATAATCTAATATACAAGTATCGTGCAAAGTAAAACACCTTCTTTCTTGCTTTCCTTTCCTCCATGCACTCTTCCTTTAAAGTGCTCTATGGTCTGGTTTTAAGTTGCCCACTATGTGTAAAGTTATTCCTCGCGAATATACATTATTACTATTATAATTATTATTGTTATTAATGTTAGTTATTATTAGTAATATTCTGCTTTAACAAGAAACTGGTACAGTATTGACACTGCACCTAAGGAAAAATTGAAATTGTATTCGCTCCATGAATAGATTTTCCTTTTCTTTTTAATTTTAAAACTATTTTTGTTTTTTGTTTTTTTTTTTAAAATGGAAAATAAAGGATAAACACTATAAAATCTCCTTCCACTTCTTCCACCATATTATCTAAGATTTGCAAGCTCTCTTTTTATTTTAGGTTATGCATTCAAAAAGGTTTTGTCATGGACTAGCTAGTTCTTTTTTTTTTTTGGTGAAATGGACTAGCTAGTTCTTATCTTGATGAGTAATATGGAAAACCATTATACTATTAAATTCATATATATATATATATACTTTTTTTTGGTAATATATATATATATATAGATACTTGGTAAAAGAATGATATTAATGATAATGCTTTTAAAATTGAGTCACTTGTCATATATTTAGGTTCTTTTCTGGTGAATTTTTTCATCTATTTAGGTTATAATAATTAATTTGTTAGATATTAATATACTGTCATATTAGTTAATTGATATTTAAAATTTGGTAATCAAATTAATTGTTGCATGTAGAATTACTCAACAGATATAGAAAAATAACATTTAAACAATTAATCCAAAATGGCCAAAACAAGGAATATCAATTATCAAGAAGTAAGCTCTCTAGCCACAACATTGTTTTGTAAAATCAATATTCTTAAATATGAAAACAGTGAATAAAACAAATATAATATACGGTGTAATCAATGAAACTATTAAAATGATAGAGATTATATATATATAGATAGACACACACAAGGAAAGGGATTCATAAGGCCAAAAACTACGGTGGTTTATTTATTTATTTTTACCCAATCCCAACTCAAACAGTGCTCAATTGAAGGATACCACCCATCCACATAGTTGTTGTTAGTGTTTTTGACACTTGTGGTTCCTTTTCTTTAGCGTGTGTTGCACATTTAATTTTTTTATTTATTTTTTTTTACATTTTTGGCGTGTAAATTTATTTTTATTGCACTATTAATTTTTTGTCCATATTCTATCTAAAATTCTTTTAATTAGAAGTAGAAATGGGCATCAGTTCAAATCGATCAATTTTTTAACAACTGATTTAAACTGAATCATTATAAAAAATTTAACTAAACTGAACTGACCATCTTCGGTTTGGTTTGATCAGTTCACACTTTGACCACTATCTTTTTATTTTTAAATTAAAATCATAAAAATATATTTAAAATATGATTAATTATAAATAAAAAAAATAAAAATATATATACATTTTTAGGTCATTTAAGTTTGGTTTGAGTAAAAATTATCCAAGTCGAATCGAACCAACCAAGGAAAAAAATCAAACTTGAACATGTTCAGTTAGGTCAAATTGGTTTATGTCCAGCCTTATCTAAGAGTGGATCAAAATGCAAATTCAATATAATTATAGAACTTCATATGCAAAAAGCACTAAAAAAAATTGCAGAATTTTTATTTTTTTCAACTTAATTATAGGATTTCATATGCTTAGCCCTAAAAAAAAACTTTAAAAAAAAATATTTTTAACGAAATTTTTTTTTTAAATTATTAATTATTCAAAAATATAACAAATTATATATATTTTTAATAGAAAAATATGAGAAAAATTGAGCAAAAACTAAAACTTTTTATTATACTTTTTTTAAAAAAAAAGAGATAATTTTTTTTAAAAAAAAATCTATATAAATTATATTGTAAAAATTTTATTCTTAAAACCAGTTATAACCTACTAAATTTTTTTTAACATCCTTCATTTATATCAACAGAAATTTATAATATTTTTAAAATTTTAATTTAGTTTTTTATTGATATTATCTTAAAATAATTTCAAAACTTTAATATGCAATTCAAATTCTTAAACATGGTTTTGTATGAAAATATAATTTATTTTCCTTTTACTTCATTTCATTTATTTATTGTAAATAAATTTCAAAATATTAATATTTGGTTCTTTTTAAACATGGTTTTGAATGAAAAATATTTTTTAAAATTCTATAAGTAGTAAGACATTTAAAATTTAAAATTATTTTAGAAAAAAATCTTTTAGTTTGATCACGTTTTTTAATTTTATAAATAAATTTCTATTTTAAAATAATTATTAATTTTAAAATATTTTATCTTAAAAAATATCTATTGCATTTGAAGTCTAATAACTATGTCCAATTTATACTTTGGTTTTTCCTATTTAACAGAATTTTAGATAAAAATAAATAAATAAGCAAAAGGACATTAGTATTATAAAACAAAAATCAAATTTACAGGATAAAAATATTAAAATGAGTGTGCTCAACTTTCTAGAGATAAAAACCCCATTACAAATAACCCTTTTTGCCATTTAGGATGATAGCTTGCTTTGGCTTGATTCAGAAATAAAAATTAGGGGACAGTGAAATTTTTTTTTCTTGACTTTTTGAAATTGGGGTATAATAGGAATATTTGCACTTGTTTGGTTTCTTTTGTTGGAGCCTTATTTCCCCGGGCATTGAGCTAAAAAAAAAAAAAAAAAAACCCCTAAAAACCAGCACACCACAAAGAGAGAGGGTTCAAATTTTTGTATGGATGCGGAAAAATAAATGATGTGCCAAATGGAAGAATCATAGCATTGACCCCTAAAACCTTCAAAGTATTTACGAGATAATTGATTTAATAATTTTTAGCAAAAAATAAATAATAGAAGTCCAAAATATTTTAAAGATAAATTGTCATATTTCAAAACAGCTATCAGCTAACAAACACCACTTCAGTCTAGTCTTCGCTTGTTTGCTTCACGTGACTCATTTTCTACGTAACACAACGTAACACATTTTTTTTATAGATATATTTTAGTCTTTTAAATATATTGGCTTTTTCTTATATAAAAAAGTAAAAATAAAAATTAAAGGACACGTCATATATACATGCACGTCCCAGTTGTCTTTCTCAGGACTAAGTCAAAAAAGATTAGTTTGACCAAGTCGTCTTCATCTAGTTCTTTTCACCACTTAAATAGCAGTACAGTGCAGTCCACAGGTCCATGTGGTAGTGGTTTGCTTCTCAACCCTAACCAATTTTCACATATCACATGTACAATTCCGTTTGATATATTTTTTCTTTTCCAATACTTTTAAATTGTTTTAAGCTTTAAAAATCAAAATTATTATTTAAAAACTATATAAAATAGAACCGTAATAATATAATTCAGCATAAAACCTGAATGATTGAATTCTACCTCTGTGTCTCAAACTGAAACATTAACTAAGAAAGAAATCGCTAAGCTAGAATATAAACTTCTAATTAAACAAACGAAAATATTGCAGGAAATAAGATATTGTATTTTCAAAGTTCTTCTAAATGCATATAGTCAAATTAAACAAATTAAAACAACTGTGCCAATAGTCTTTAGTTTTACAATAACCCAAAAAAAAAAATGTCTATTTGATAATAGACCGATTTTGTGTATCTATATATATATATATAATAGATGGGTAATTGGGTGAGGTTAAGTGAGTGAAAAAATGGCAAATGATCTGGTTCTCCATGAGCATGGACTTGGGGCCTAAAGGACTTTTGGGTTTGCAAATGGCTGATCTCCCAATGGCCCTTCTCAACTACTCAATGTGCCTTCAGACTGATACCATTCCCACATTTTACTTTTGGCTAAGAAGATACCATTCCCACGTACATAAATACATATATACATATATTATATATAATATAGATATGCCTACTACTACTAATATATTTTTTCTCTCATCTATAATATTGTCCCTTCAAGAGCTACATTGGAATTTATATATCACATATTATAGTAAATAGAATACGGTATGACAAGGGTTTTATACCGACAAGAAAATCTGCCATATGATTTATAGATAAAATACACAGATTATGCAGAGAAATAAAGTTGGTAGATTCTCAAAAGCAAGATCCATAATAAAGTAATATAAGGGGAACCATGATTAATAGAAACAGACAATTAGATTGAGAAGCCACATGCTCTCTCATCATCACTAAAGACAAAATTAAAGACTCTAATTTCAAAATCATCACCATACCTATAAATATATAGAGCATATAATATACACATATAAATTACCCAAACCCTTTTCAAAGTCAAAAACCTTCTTCTTTTCCTTTTCCTTTTCCTTTTTTTCTTTTTGCCTTTGAGGCCCTCTATGGAGACCGACAAACTTAGGATAGACATGAAATATGTGGTCATGGACTTTTTATTTTTTTGGTTTGAAAAATGGCTCTCTCCTCAATCTTGGCAAATTGATGGTAACTTCAAACCGATTAACCCCTTTTGAGTTTTTATAAAATATGTTAATATACTTTTGGACTATTATTAACAGCTTTTTGTAGGCAATTCTTATACAAGAATAAACAGATAAAATTCTTGTATAAAAATTTGTTTTAAGTTTTTTGGGGAACACTGTGAATAACAGACTTTTATCATAAGGAAATGGTTACTGAATTATATATAACAGAGGAAGGGCTTCTTTGCAATTCTCCAAAGTGGATTGGACTCGAGATAGACAAGTAAAACAGTCTGTAGGGCCCAGACAGCCTAAAAACGTCAAAAAAGCACTACACTTTTCTTCAAGATTCAAACAAAATCTCAAGCGGATGATCATAGCGATTCCACTAAATCAATCTTCGTACCATAAAGTATTTACTAATCATCTGCCTAAGTTTAATTGATATTTCCATAAAAAAATAAAATTAATTTTGTAGAAGAAAACATAATCTTCTATTTTTTTTTGGTAAAAAGACGAAAACATAATCAAAGAGCTTGAACTAATGGTTTTTTGATAATTAGTGGAACCTCAAATGGAACCAATGCACACCCCAAAGAAAGAAAAAAGAAAACAATTGATCGAGCTAGAAATTGTTACATAGTAATTTGATATAGAATTTCAAGGTATGAAAAATAAGTTAATATAAGAGCTCTCATCTCGCAGATTAAATGAATTTCAAGTCAAATGTAATGAATCAAAAAATTTATGAGGAAATGTCAATTAATACATTCACATATATTTATAATAATTTGTACAGGTAGTTTTCTGAAAATTCAGCAACGAAGTGACACCAGATAAAAACAAATATGGAGATCTTAATTATGCACTTAGAAAACTTTTGCAAGAATCCAAATGGTGCTGAAAATCACCATGCTCTTCAGCTATAGTGCATATATATATATATGCGTGTGTGTGTGTAGAACAAGTAAACCACGTTTTGCATAATCTGCAGATAAAAGAAAAACATGAAATGAAGAGCAGGACCATTGAAAATAGATTGTCAAAGAATCATATGCAGCTGCGGAATATTTAAACAAAATGCTAATGAAAACATTTATGATATTAATTTCCCAATAATGCTATTGCTACAACTTTACATAATACTCTTCCATGTTCTAGCTTTCCTTATTAACAACGACAACATTTGTGGCTTTGGTGGCAAACAAATTAACAGGGAAACACTAGATTAGCAAAACTGTGACAGAAAACAGAAGCCCCCAAGGCAAAGCAACGAAACTTTTTTGAAGTCTTGAGCAACAGACAGGAAGATCATTAAGAAAGAATATGCAAATTCACCTGACTATGAGAAACCTAAAAAGAAGACTCCACATGACTCTGTTCTTGCTATGCTTAATTCACTTCGATTTCTGTCCTCCTAATGTGCTCTACTATTTACAACGCACAAAATTCCTAACGATGAAACCCCTCACATCACATTTCAGAGATTTTCATCATTCCTTTGGCATCTTTGCAGCCATGGCTTGGCTACATTTAAAGTGGTAACAAAGAGAAAACCTTCATGGTTTAACTCCTTTCATTCCCCCTCACGATTCCTCAATGACATTGTCTTTAAGGGAGAGGCCGTCGAGGATATCATTTTCTGAATCAACCTGAAGCTCTTTAAACATAGACATTACTTGTATCATGGTTGGCCGCCGGAATGGTCTATCCTCTAGGCAATCAAAAGCAATCTTTAAGTAATGGTATAGTTCGGGCTCACCCGAGTTTTCTGTCAACAGCTCAGGATCCACTATCTGACTGCTTCTCTTCTCTCTCTCAAGCTGTTTTGCCCATCCAACAAGATTGTTGTCATCACCAAATTCTGATGGGTCTATTGGTCTTTTGCCTGAAAGAAGCTCTAGCAGTATGACACCATAGCTGTAAACATCGCCTTTTGTGGTGCACCTAAAACTCTGGTAGTACTCAGGGGGAACATAACCTGGAGTTCCTGCAAGGGTGCTCACACTGAGATGAGTATCAAGGGCATTAACCAATCTTGCCATGCCAAAATCAGATACTCTGGCCTCGAAGTTTTCATCGAGAAGAACATTGCTAGACTTCATGTCGCGGTGAATTATATGAGGTATGCAGCTATGGTGAAGGAATGCAAGACCTCTTGCAGACCCTATGGCAATTTTCTTTCTTGCTGCCCAATCAAGCTTTGAGCCCCCTCCTCCTCCTCCCTTAGCCTTGTCATGAAGAACAGCCTCCAAACTCCCCCATTTCATGTACTCGTACACAAGAAGCCTCTCCTCTCCAATCTTGCAGTAACCTAACAAGGGAACCAGGTTCCGATGCTTTATCTTCCCAATGGTTTCCATTTCCGCCATGAACTCCCTGTCTCCTTGACCCGTGACGTGGATAAGCTTCTTGATTGCAACAACACAGCCATCTCTCAGCTGTGCCTTGTATACCTCACCAAACCCTCCAGAACCTATCAAACTGTCTGCACTGAAACCGTTGGTTGCTTCGAGTAAATGGGCGAATGTCAGCTTCCTCAAAGGTTTCTCGAATGTTGCTATGTTGATGCTAAGTGGCTCAGGAACACTGGAAAGTTTCCAGCTACTGCTTCCTGAAGTTGGAAGGCTTTCAATGTATTTCTCTCTTTGTTCCTCTTGCTGCTGGTACTTCTTCACCCGGTAAAGAGCTAATGTGAGAGCGAATACACACAGGACGAAGAATGCAATGCCAATTAACATCCCTGCCGCCACAGACTGCTTCTTCCCTCTGCTTTTAACATTTGCTGAGCGGCTTTGTGAAGCACAAGGCGGCAAGGGTACACCGCAAAGTCCAGAATTGTTTTCGTATCTGGATGCTGGGAAAGTGGTCAGCTGACCTCCTGAGGGGATAGGACCAGTCAGTTTGTTGTTGGAGACATCGAGGTCACTAAGAAAAGAGAGAGTCCCCAATGCCCCCGGAACAAATCCTTCAAGATCATTGTGTGAGAGATCCAGAACGCCTATTGCTTTCAGTCCTCCAAAGCTCTCAGGAATGTTTCCTGTGAGGCTGTTGTGTCCTAAATTCAAGACTTGCAGATAGTTCATTGCACCCAAGTCTCCAGGAATAGTTCCAGACAGGGAATTGTAGGAGAGGTCAAGGTAAATCATAGTGCCATTGCTGGAAAATGTATAAACAGTCCATCCAGAATAAATTCTGGTTGATGGGCAAGAGTGAACCATAGGAAAACTTTCCAACCTCTCCGGTCGAATCCCTTCGAATGCAACTAGTCCTCCAGCACCCCTACAAGCTGTTCCACCCTCATTTCTCACAAATGCAAATTGCTTTCCAGAAACCATTCCCGGGAGTACAAGACCAGCTTGGTTGGCTAGCTCGGGTGGGATAGAACCGATTAGCTCGTTGCTGTTTAGATCGAGCCAGATTAGGTTCTGACACTTGCCAAGCTCCGGTGGAATCTGTCCTGATAGAGAATTGCTACCCATTTGGAGGATTGCCAGTTTAGAGAGATTCCCAATACCAGCAGGGATTTCTCCACTGAGCCGGTTGCTAGATAGTGATATCCATATCATATTGGTGCAGCTGGCAATGGACTGTGGAATTGTTCCATTGATGAGATTGTTATTGAGAATCAGAGTCTGTAGGTTTCCTCCATTGATGCAGATTCCTTCTGGGATTCCACCACTAAGGTTGTTGGCCCACATAATCAAGTCGGAAAGATTTGGCAAGTTCCAAATTTCTGAAGGAATTGTACCAGTCAGACTGTTGAAACTGAGATCAATTGTCCTGAGGTTCTTGCAGTTGCCAAGCTCCAAAGGCACAGTCCCAGAAAGATAATTGTTGGCTAAAAGTATCTTCTCCAGAACAGAAGGAACTTTGGAGGAGCAGAACCAAGAAGGAACGGCACCCGTAAAGCCATTGGAACTCAAGTCGATCACTTGAAGCTGAGTACAGTTGGTGAGAGACCGTGGCACAGAACCAGTTATGTTATTGAATGACACATTGAGATGTCTAAGACTCATGATGTTGCTAACAACATCAGTGAGGAAATTACCAGAGAGCTGGTTTTTAGCAAGGTTTAGAGTAACCAAAGAAGAACATGATTTAAAACGGAAGGGAAAACCACCAGAAAGGTTGTTTCCTGAGATATCAAGCTCCTGTAAAGTCCCACAGAGCAGTCCAAGTTCAGATGGGATTTGGCCTGAGAAATGATTATGAGCCAAAGAGAGCCGCTTCAAATTCCTCAAACTTGCCAAAACGCCACCAGGAATCTTGTAGTGCAGGTCATTCTGGGAAAGGTCAAGGGTCTCCAATAGCTGACAATTCCCAAGACTAACAGGAAATTCAGCACCAGAGCCAGAGAGGGAAGCATGGGAAAGCTTCAGAGAAGTGAGATTGCTGCACTGCCCAAAATCAAAGTCGGAGAACTTGGTGGAAAAATTGTTGTTTGAGAGATCCAAATACTTGAGAGAATCTGGAGCCTCAGCCACAAAACCAGCCGGTAATTCCCCAGACAATATATTAAAAGAGAGATCAAAAATGGACAAAGACTGGCAAGACCCAAGAGTTGTAGCACTACTCAGTTTCCCTGCGAGCTTGTTGTCAGAGAAATTGAGCAGATTCAAGTTCTGGCAATTAGACAGAGTCTGGGTCACAGAACCCACATCGGAAATGAGATTCCGGGACAGGTCAAGCTGTCGAAGAGAAGAACCAAAACGGAGACTACCACCAGGGACTGAGTTGTCAGAGAGANTATATTTTTATAAATGTTTAACATATCATTTGAATATNTGCACTGCCCAAAATCAAAGTCGGAGAACTTGGTGGAAAAATTGTTGTTTGAGAGATCCAAATACTTGAGAGAATCTGGAGCCTCAGCCACAAAACCAGCCGGTAATTCCCCAGACAATATATTAAAAGAGAGATCAAAAATGGACAAAGACTGGCAAGACCCAAGAGTTGTAGCACTACTCAGTTTCCCTGCGAGCTTGTTGTCAGAGAAATTGAGCAGATTCAAGTTCTGGCAATTAGACAGAGTCTGGGTCACAGAACCCACATCGGAAATGAGATTCCGGGACAGGTCAAGCTGTCGAAGAGAAGAACCAAAACGGAGACTACCACCAGGGACTGAGTTGTCAGAGAGATTGACATAAGAAAGACGATCACAAAGCAGCAAGAAAGATTTTTCTGGGTCTGGAAGAGGGTCTGAGAGATTGTTGGAAGACAAGTCCAGTCTCTCCAAACTGCAAGAGGTTGCAGTAGAGGCAGAGAGATCACCGGAAGAGAATGAGTTCCCTTGGAGGTATAGATTTTGAAGATGTGGCAAAGCCGTGAGAGAGGGAAGGTGGAGGCTGCCAATGAGACCGGCATAGCTTAGATTGAGAGCTGTTAAATGACCATCAACGGAGCAGGAAACACCACGCCATGAACAGGAAGAAGAAGAAGATGGTTTCCAATCAGCCAAAAAACCATTGGGATCAGACAGAATAGAGGATTGCTTGAAGGCCAACAGTAACCCCACCATATCATAGTTTTTGCTTTCTTGTTGCTGCTGCGGAGACAAGTCTCTGGCTCTGACGCCTGAAGCCAAAATCATCAGCAGCAGAAGCAGCGCAGCCAACAGCAAAAAGCGAACCAATCCCATCATCATCACCATCACCGTATTTACTAACTATAGCAAAAGCTCAAGACCCTTTGATTCCCTTACCTAGCTTGACTCTTTTTTTTCTTTTCTTTTTTTTAAGTTCTTATCCAAGATTCAATTTTTTTTTTCTCTTGCCTTTGCTGCTATTCCATAGATATCTTCATTTTCTTCTTCTTTCTGTTCCTTGTGGTTTTGTTGAGAAGAAGATGCATTTGCTTTTTCTAACTCAATCACCCAATATGAACAGGTTTCCAGCTTTATTACTTGTATAGATAGAGACAGGGTTTGGGATGGGAGAGGAATCTTTCTGCTGAAGAATGAGAATAGCTGAAAAATACCCAACAAACTAAAGGAATCATCTATTATATATATGTATACATATATATAAATACTATATAGATATAGGCCTCCTTTGGTTTCTATCTCCGGTATCCTTTGCCTTGTTTACTCCATTTTCAGATAATCAGATCTGCAGTGAAAGCCGAAGTTTTTCAAGAACACCAAAAGATAATGACTATAATAAAGTAAAAAAAAAGTAAGTGAAAGTAGTAGTAGTAGTAGTAGTAGTGTAATGCAAAAACGAATAATAATGAGAAAAAGAAAATAAAAGGCTAGAGAGGGTTTGAAATAGAAAGGGAGATATGGTTTACTCACTGACTCATATGGTTGGCTGCTGTATCAGAGGGCGTGTTAAGGAAAGGATAGGACACAACAAAGAGTGACAGAAGAGTTGAGTGAGTGTACGATGTTTCAGAACAAAGTGAGAGAAGCAAAGCTTCAAAAAAAAAATTTGAAAAAAGAAAAAAAGAAGAAGCTCGACTTACTGGTACTAGCTACTAATACTATTTTGATTCCCATAAAAAAAAAAAAAAAAGAAACCCAACCCTTTGCTTATTTTTTACTCTTTTTTTTTTCTTTGGGAGGGGGTTAAAAGAAAGAATATTTAAAAGAACCAAGATGAGAGTGAGTGACTGTGTGTTTTGCAGCTAATTTACCTTCAGAGTGCACAAAACGTGCATAGAGGGTGGGAAAATGAAGAAAAAATGAGATATAAATACAAAATAAATAAAAAGTTGGTGTAAACTGAGAAGTGAGAGAGGAAGAGTGATATTTGGAGCATAGGAGGGTGGAGAATAAAATAGAAGGCAGAGAGAGAGACACTAATAGAATACAAGTTGAGAGATATTTTTTGCCTTTAGCCTTTGCCTTTCCCTTTGTCTTGGGACCAACACTCACTAAAAAATATTAAAAGATAAAAAATAAAAAGGAAGAGAGTAAATTGTGGAAGTGGGGCTGTGATGCCATTGCGGCACTGCCCCTTCTCCAAAATTTTCTTTCTCAAATATCGGGGCCAGTCAAACTTGTGAATTGGACTCTTTCTCTCTCTTTTCTCTTTCTCTTTCTCTCTCCCTCTCCTTCCTTCAGAAAAAGCCAAAACTATGCCTTTCTAGGAGCGGGAAAATTTCATTTATATCTTTTAATTTTGTCATAATTACCATTACAATTCACATTTTTGAAAATTAATCGTTAATCTCTCTCTATTAGTTTTTACTTAATTTTAATAGTTAAATTCAGGATTGTATTCTCATAATATTATTTCATTGTAAAATTTCAATTTTTTTTCACTGTTAAAACTAATCAGTAAAAATTAACAGATAAACATATTGTTTGATAGGCATAAAAAATTAGAAAAAATTAATGTTTTTTCAAAAACTTAGATTTAAATATAATTATAGCATAATAAAAAAGGTCCGAGTAAAATTTGTCCTGGACACCACTGCTCTTTTATACTGTTCTTTTTCTCCACTATACTCCAAATCAAATAATAAATAATAAAATATACCAAAAATACAATTCACACTGTTTTTATTTAATTTTATTTTATTGAACTGCACACACTGTTTCTAGTAGTATTAACTTGTGGAAAACGGGTTAATGTCAACGAAGTCTCCTCCTTTGGCTTGGGCTCTGGGTTTAGGTTTGGGTTTGCATAGAAAATAGAATATGCTATGGTGGAGTAGGAATGAAGGTAAGTTTTGAATTAGATATTATACATATACGCAATAATAATGCACAACTACAAAAGTGCGCATTTTGTAATTGGTATTTGGAATTTTATAGCATTGTTTGTTTGTTAATTTTTTTTAAAAAAAAATTAGCTGGTGGGCAGTGTAGGAAAAAAATTGATGGAAATAATATATAGAACGCTGTTTCGACATTTGTTTATTGGATACGCGATTTAAAATTTATAAAAAATACATCTCATATATTTGTAAATTTAATTAGAGAAATTAAATTTTCAAATAAAAAATTCAAATCGGATAAAAGATTTCCCTCCCCCAACCCAATGTTATAAAATTTGTTTTGTCCAAACCAAATAGTATTCGTTGAAATTTTCGAAAATCCTAGCTGAGGGTAGGGTGGGGTTGTTTTTGTCAGTTTGCTTTCGCACGAGGGCATTCCCAAATCCCACGTCAATACCAAATGCCAACTTTGTCACTTCTGGATGCTAATCCATCATATTATTATTATTAAAAGAAATTAATAATGTTTTAGGTACTCAAAAACAGCGGAATCCTCGCAAAGAAAACTGGCTGATTTATGGACCGCTTCTTTTTCTAAAATAAAAAAAATACAATCCCACCCACATCCACGAGGAAAAGCCAAAGAGTTCAATTTTATACGACACTGTCACTCCCATGGAATTGGGACCCATCTAAAACCTATTTGTTTTCTTTGGCGCACGAGCCCTCGTCGATTCTCAATCTTCAATGCTCAATTGCTCCATTCACCGAAAATTCTCAATCTTCAATGCTCGATTGCTCATCACTCTCCACGGGTTCTTACTTTCTTTCTTTATTATTAATTATTATTTCCCATTTTTGTAACTGATTCAATGTGGTAGATAGAGTGTACCAAAAGGCAAGCTATGCTAACTTTTTACACATTAGATTTTGATTTTTGGAATTTAGATTTTGAACCCTGACCCAAAGAAAAGGAAAAAAAAGTCCACAAAGAGGGCTTGCTGCTCGTCTTCACTATTACTTTTCCTCTTCGTTAATTTTTTTACTCAAATTCAACCTAAATATATTTTACTTAATTGTTTGGTGTCCTTTTAAAAGTGATTAAAAAAGAAATACTTGTTTAATGAAAATTGTAAATAACTATAAATACTTATTTAAACTAGAAGCAACTATTTTAGCTGAGATTGATTGGTTTTTCTATCTAATTCTTCTTCTCCTCGAAGCAACTATTTTAGCTGAGATTGATTGGTTTTTCTATCTAATTCTTCTTCTCCTCTCCGCTTTACTCTACTCTAATTAAGCTGCCATTTTCGCTAATGTTTTAAACACGTCTATTTTGTAAATTTTGATTAATAGAATTGTACTGTGAAACAAAATAACTTAAATAAAAACAATGCAAAAAGAAAGAGATTAAAGAAAAATCAATTTTGAATGGAGGCATAAATTAAATTCTCTGGCCTTAAGATAATTGTTGCCCCACAGAGGTGCTAACCAGTTCTTCAATGGTGAATGTCTCACAGACTATAACCACTATCTTTCAGGAATAGCAACACTCTAAATTCTCAAAAACAAACTAACAATTTTATGAAAAACTCTCTTTTCTTGATGCAGATGTATGTATGAATGATACTCTGTTTTTATTTTCCTTTTGTTTATTGTCTGTATTTAAAACGTAAAAATCATAGCGTTTAAATAGGCAGAGCTTGTATCTTTTTGTAGAAACATATACGGCTCCAAAGATAAAACATCGTATTGTTTCCAACAGAAACAACCTTTCACTAAACAACGTATTGTTTTCAACAGAGACAATCTTCCATTAAAAGTTATATATTTTCAGTAAAACTCTACTACAATTAAATAAATATATTTAACTTAAAACAAATAAAAAATAATTTATATTCACAAAAATTCCTACATATTTCAATTATATGTTTATGTATGATAATTATTCAGTGAATTTTATATTAGGACGATCAAATTTTAATTTTTAATTTTTTGCATTTTGACTGAGTTTTATTATTATTTTTTTTTCAAATCAAATAATAAAATCAAGAAGCATGATTTAAACCTTAATTTAAAAAAAAGTCTTTTTAAAATTTGATTTAAAAAGAAATAAATAGATTTTCATAATCTTAGACTAACTGATTAAGTATAATGTTTATTTGAAAAGACGTAATGACCTTTCTATAATTTCAAGATGATACACCATGCATCGACAGCTTCATGCATACGGCGCATATAGATCAAAATTCAAATTGAGAATTTTCTTTTGACTTCTATGTAATTTCTTTTTTGAAAACAAATAAAAAAAATCATGCAATTTTTTTTTTTTTTTGAAAAAAATTCCATGTGAATTCTATAGGTGGAGTATGAGAAATAGTAAATACAATTTGGTGGCCTTTAATTGTAATGATAAAGGTGGGGCGGAGGTGGGTTAACAAAGTATTATTGTTAATAATAATAATTATTATATTTNTGGATCTGTTGAGGATGCGGCTGGAGAGGAGCAGCAGATGAGAGGGGGAGCTTTGGTCTGGAGAGGGGGAGAAGAGCTGTGGAGAGGGGGAGCTTTGGTCTGGAGAGGGGGAGCTGGCCAAGTTGAGGACGCGGCTGGAGATGAGTTATCCGAGTCCGCTTCATTTATCCCGTGTCTGCGAGGAGGATTCGACTGAAGGATAAGTCACAGGACCGGATTCGGCAGCAGGATTTCTCAAATCCCAGTCCAACGCTCGCCAAACGGAAGATAAGGGAGAGGACCGGATTTGAAACCCAGTCCGGTTCCCTTATCCGACCAAACAAACACGACCATACGCAATAATAATGCACAACTACAAAAGTGCGCATTTTGTAATTGGTATTTGGAATTTTATAGCATTGTTTGTTTGTTAATTTTTTTTAAAAAAAATTAGCTGGTGGGCAGTGTAGGAAAAAAATTGATGGAAATAATNTCAAAAAAAAATTATTATAATTAATAGTAAAAAGTTTTTTTTTTCCTTCTTAATTTTTTTTATTTAATAAAAAAGCTATATTATATGGTGGGTACCACCACTACTAAGCACTTTTCAAAGGCTCCTCCCAACCAAATCTTCCTTTTTTCTACTAAAGGCCTACCAACCCTTGTTGTGTGACTTCAAATTTTTGTTGCTTTTCTTTGCTTTGACCTTTGGAGCCGATTGAATTATAAGCGAAAGCAATGGCGATTGCAATTGGCTATACCTATGAGCAATTCTTATTATCTTATGTATTTGAATTTGAAATTTCCAAATCAAACAGTTTTTACATTGAAATTTAAATGGAGATCTTTTTAGCAGCTTATTAAAGCAGGAAAAAAGAGAGAAAGTCCCAAAGGTTAGAAAGAGAATTACTAAGACAAAGAACCATGAAACATAGGTTGTACCTAATAAGTTGTAATATGAAATATTGGCTGCTCATTTTGTGACAATGACAATTGACACATTTGATCAGCAATCCAGATGCTAACAAATGGGTTCATAAAATATTTAGACTCTAAGTAAAATGGCAGATATTGAGTGCCAGCATCAGATAGAAAACTCTGGTCGTATATGCATTACTATTAATATAGGTGTATCATTGTAAGTAAATTGTTCGGTCGATACAGTTGCAAAGTATCCCAATTCTTATTCATCTAACTATTTTTTTTAAAAAAAGATTAAAACATTTGGGCTGGGCTTTGCCCCCTGACGAAATTGGGCCATTTTCTTATCACTCCAAGCAAGGCCCATGTGTAGAAAATCAACCCCAATAAAAAAAAGTCAGTCAAACTAACAAACTTTGAAGTGAGACTTTAAGTAGACGCTGGGGCACAGAAATCAACGAGATAGACTCTTCAGTCTTCTCAATATATAAACTGACAACCAGCGAACCGCAATAACCATATTCTTACTTAGATAATAAATATTTACAATATACAATACTATATATGTATAAGAAGAAGAAGAAGAATACAGAATTAGAGGGTAAGAGAGAAATTGGTGGTGAATATTAATCCAAGGCTATCCAAAGGAAATATTAGAATTCCCTTCTCTTACTGCTGGGTGAGTTTCAACTCTCATATTTCTCCTTTTCAATCTCTGGCTTCATATGTTAGTCGCTAAGATCCATATTGGTTTTGATAGGGCCGTGATATATTATATATGTATATGTATATATATTTTTTCTGAATTCTGATTGACTTATTATTAACTAGGAATGGATTTGGAATGTTAATTGGTTTCTTTGTGCTATCTTTTGTGCCAAAAAGATTACCATGATGGTTGTATAATTGTTAAATAGGGTTTTTTTTTTTAAAATTTTTTTAATTACTTTCTTGCTGAGGTGTGATTTGATAACCTGTTCTGTTGTTGGGAAATGTAATCTGTAGAGAAATTCTTAGCTCAAAGTCACTCACCTAGGCCAATTTGTAAACTGTAATGCTTTTGGTGAAGTGAAACGATTGTCTATTGTTCTTACAAGTATAGAACAGAACAGTGGGTTTTCAGTAATGCCTTAATTTTATATGCATAAATTGTGATCCTGCATCTAAGTTAATGGAATTATGCATTGGTTTTTTCACTCAACTTCAAGATTTAGATTGAAGTCCTAAACAACCAGCAAGGCAATGCTACGGTCATCAGATTGAGCTTCATGTTGATGGGAGGGCTATTTACTCCCATAACAAATTTGTTGCAAATCAAAAAACAATCAAGTTGAAACTCCATCACAATCTTGGGTGTGGGTGCTTTAGGATAAATTCTAGTAATGATAAAAAGAAATAACTTGATTAAGTTAACCATAAAATAACTGTTTGTATATATATGTAACTGCAGTCATATATATATACATAAAGATGGGTGAGCTAGCAACTGCAGAAGTGTGTGATACAAATGGAGCACTATTGGCAAGTGGGGATTTGCGGGTTCTGCAACCGGTATTCCAAAGGTATGGAAATCGCGGAGCATTCTCAGGACCTGTTGTGACTCTGAAGGTGTTTGAGGACAATGTATTGGTGAGAGAGATGCTGGAGAGCAGAGGAGAAGGAAGAGTGTTGGTAATAGATGGTGGGGGAAGCATGAGATGTGCTTTGGTGGGAGGGAATTTGGGGCAGTTGGCGCAGAATATGGGGTGGTCTGGTATTGTGGTGAATGGTTGCATTAGAGATGTGGCTGAGATTAATGATTGTGATATTGGTGTGAGAGCTTTGGCATCTCATCCTGTGAAATCGAACAAGAGAGGCATTGGGGAAAAACATGTTCTTGTTCATGTTGGAGGGACTTTAATTCGAGATGGTGAGTGGTTGTATGCAGATAGTGATGGCATTCTTGTCTCCAACTCAGAGCTCTCTGTTTGAACCATTTCCATTTCCACTTTTCTTTTCCATTTCAAATGACACCACAACCAATAAAGAGGGACTCAACGCAGTTCCATTTGAATTTGTATTCTTCTTTCACATTTTGCCATTTTATTCAAACTCTAGGGAATCACTTTGATTTGTCTTTGTCTCTTTGTTTTCTTTTACACAAAGTAAGGAAGAGGAAAAGAAAGATTTACTCATTCATGAAGAGCTTCTCTGTTATTTGTGACTGATAAGTGTATAAATGGATGGATGATGCAATCTAGCCTTGTCCACCATTAATTGTTCTTTATTTCCTTATTTGATTTCGAGTGTTGGAAGAGTGAGAATTATATAAGAACCACATTTTGAGCTTTTAGGATGTCCATATATTTATATATATGGTTTGAACGTTACATTTCAATGCTTGTCTTTACAAAAGTTCAAAGGAAGAAAATCACGAGTTGCAGATAAAAAATATCCCCACTATAGAAGCTCGTGGATTAGACCCCAAATAATTTTTTGGGAATGGTACCCAAATTTTAGGGTCTTACATATTTCAAAAGTTTCTTTCATATTTTCCAAATATATTTTTAAATGTCCTTAAAAAATTGATATACTTTGTATAATTAAATTAAATTCATATGAGAAGTTCTTTTTACAATTCCAAATTAACCCTTTACGAAATTACGAAAAAAAAAAAAAAACAGGTTGTTCATTTTGGACCATATATTGAAAATGATAATTTCATTTTGGACCGTTCCCTTTCTGGGGTCAGGTATAGGTTACCCTGATCTATCCTCCAACGAGATGTCCGCTGTAAATAAAAGTTAAACCACCCAAAAACAGGTTGCTCTTGTACAAAAATACCTTGAACACTTTTTTTTTTCTTTTTCTGTTCAGCTACTAGCAAATATAATACTAAGCTTGTATGTGCCATGCACACAGACACAATAAAATAGCACCTAAAAAATTTTCAACTAGGCAAAACTGCCAACTAATAAGCAACTTCTAGAAAAATGCAGTCCGTCCACCTCTTCGACTATGCCTATCATAAGCAGTGTTGAACTTGTCGACTAGCTCATTCATTGAGCTGGGTAAGGGAAAAAAGAAGAAGAAAAAAACAAGTTAAACATGGAAAACAAAAAATAATTCAATATTTATCAACTGGAGTCCCAGTCTCTTCCCTCAATACATATATTTAAAACTCTACACTTACACCCTAGCTATAAAACTAATTTTTTAAGCAACATTAGAGTAAAGGTAAAGTCTGGTCTAAAATGTTAAAACCAGACTTGCTACCACGTATTAAAAAACAAAAGAAGCTCATTTTACCAAGTTCCCATCTCTTATTTGATAATGAAATAATGGGAGAGGAGAGGTTAATGATTTATTCTTCTAGTTACTCCTAATGTTTAAAAAAAGATGGAAGACATCGACAAAAGATTTAGTATTTACCACTTATTAGACCAAGTTTCGGGCGCTTGTGCCTTTTCAAAACAATAGTCAAGTTTCCTACTGTTATCCCGCTGTATAGAGGTTTAAATGAGCTAAGCCCAATTTTAAAAGTTCAGGCTAGGAACCCTACTTAGAAGTTATAACTTATCTTGAGCTAAGCTGAAGCACAACTTGGTCTCAAATATCAAGAAGCTTGGTTTGGAAGAGCTTGGAGACTGGCAAGGCTCATTAGCCTTGAGAGCCTCTCAAGAAATTGCCTTAATAAAATTGATGATACAAACACCTTAATTTAATAAAAGCATTTTAAATTTGATACTAACATCCTATAACTGAGCTGCGCCCGCAAGCAACACACAGGCAGCTTAAGACACCAACCAAAGTTGTGCTTATTGTTTTTTCACCACATTAAAATAATCTAAAATGTTAACGGTCTTTCAATATTTAGGGGAAAAAATAACTTACCTCGAGCAGTTGGTGAACATGGCTAGGTATGTAATCAACAACGTGTCATTGTATTCCTACAAAAGAGTGCGAAAACAAGGGGAAAAAGAAAAAGTAAGCAATAAAGCAATTTATGAGATAACAATGAGCAAACAATAGAACATCTCCAAGCACATTTAGATTATCCTGTGAATCAAAGCAATGAAAAGTATATATTGTAAAAGGATGCATTGATTGTGCCCAAAATTTTTAAACAAAAGAAAAATACGTATTAACATATAAAGACAATGTATTTACCAAAAAAACATAAATAGGCTTTGTATAACTTTTTGGACCAAAAGCACTTCCATCAATCCAACATCAATCACTACATCATTGCTCACAATTTTCACCATCTTATTGGTGGAGACTAAGATGGAAACTTCAAGGCCAATTTTTGGCATATAGGTCCAAGAAATAAATAAATTATATATTTAAGATTTTCTTTAATTATATTTGAGTTTCTGTTACCTAGTTTATTTAGTTCACCATTTTGATAAGTTTCTTTGTCTAATTAGTTTTCCTTTTTAGACAAATTGTTTATTATAACTTGTAAGATTAGACTATAAAAAAACCCTAGTAATCAAATTATTATGGATATTTGAGCTGCAAGAAAATTCTTCTTCTTTGATTTCTCCCTTTACCCTCTTCATTTCTTGGTTCCTAGAAATTAATCCAAATACCATGCTCTAAAACCAAAATCATCTTTCCGAACACAGTTTTTCTAACCATCTTTTTAAACTTGTCCAACATTGCTGCAATCTATTGCCAATACCACTTAATCAAACCGTAGATACAATCCCCTAAAAGTCCTCCATCACGTTAACACTTGAACGAGGCTTGGAAATTTATCTCATGTAGTATGAATTGGGAGGTGTACAGATGGTAAAAGATGAATTGGAAGGTGTATTTATAATAAAACATGTATTGGTTGTTGGGGTGGGGGAGTACTTTGAAAATCTATTTTTATTTAAGAGATGAATTGTCAATGTGAGATTAAGGCTTGATGAGATTTTATTTTGCAGGGACAGGAAAGAGAGGGAGAAAGAGTGAGAGTGAGAGTGAGAGAGAGAGAGAGAGAGAGAGAGAGAGATACATTAAAGATATATATATAAAAAAAAAAAAAATAGAATGGGATAAACAATGATGCTCAAAACTGAGATAGAAGAACCTGAATTTCATTTGTTTTCGAATTTAAATTGCTTACTAATAGGTTTAAATTGCATTCTTTCATAACCAATGTGGTTGCCATTATAATCAGCCTTGATGAAATTCAGAACAATGAGACTTCTGCACCCCACCCTCCAAAAAGCATCCCTCTTTTGCTAGGTGCAAGTATTCAACTTCCAGTTAAATTCATCTATCTTCTTATCAAACTATATCATAGGCACAAGTAAAAACTATGCTGGTTGAGTTCCCAAAAGAAATAAGAAGCACTCACCATCAAGAAATCATCTTGGAACTTCCCTGATTCAATGGCTGGCAACCTTCTTAGAAGACTTGACACTTGTCTTAGCAGTGAATTCTCACAGGGAACATCACCTGGCATATAAAAAATCAGAAGCAATAATTATCAAACTCTAAACTTTTCACTCCACATAGCTCCATGCACGCGATAAATAGCTTATCTTATCCTCTCTCTCTATCTCTTTAGTTGATTATAAATTAAAGTAGAAATTGGGCTTTGAGGCTAAAATGGGAATTGCAAGTTACAATCGACTTAGGATGTTTCATAGTTTGGAGATGGTATATACATTTTCAGGATTTTATTCCCTTTGCCTTCAAAATTTTTGGTTGGACAAAAATAATCTCAAATTCATATTTAAAACAAAAGATCTCTTAAAAGCACGTAACTACCTTTCTGCATTGAAAGAAGATAGTGATGAAGTACTCTAATTCTGCTATTCAGCATTTTGATGGCACTATGTGTGCCCGTAAGGTGTGCAGCCACTGCAAACGACCACATTTATATTGATACATATCAGAAAAAGAGAAAGCTTTTAACAGGGTGATTTCTATCATATGCTTTTCCCAAAGACAAAAAATAAGTATGTGGCTTCTAAATAATTAAAAGTATAATTACATAATACACACGCATAGAGACAAAGAGGAGGGGGAAAGAAAAGAGGAACTCACACTGTGTTGCGGCGGAACCTCCATCAGATGGTTTAAGATGAGCAACATGATCAACTGAGATTCGTTCTGCTTCTACTGTCTTTGAAGCAGACCCAAAATAAAGGAAAAAGTGCTCAATAAACCTAATCGGTCATAGTTAAGAGATTTAAGGTACATAAAAAAGAAGTCCAACCTCAATAGTGTAGCTTGCGTGGACAAATATGAGCTGAGGAATCCCGTCTATGACATGCAGCTCTAGAGTTGTAATGTGAACACCCACATAACCAGAAAAAAGTTACAACCTCCATATAAACAGAAGCAAAAAGATACAACTAACATAACTCTGACTGTGAATACAGGTATGCCCATAATCTTGACATCAAATGGGACTGCAGGTCCTCATCCTCACCTCTTTATAAATTATATGTATGTGTATATTATATATGTACATGTACATAAATACGTGTACATTTATTTGAATATATATATATACATATATCTGCACGTATATTTGTAATTGTTTAATATAAGAACAGATTGCCAAGATGTTTAGCAATTAAGTTCATTCTGGAAGCCTTGGCTTTATATGGCTTAAACAGCCACTTCCCAACTTCAGCTCTATCGCTTGCCAGTTGCCACATCATTATTGACAGAGTGACAAATTATGCAAGGTCTGCAAAAGATTTCTAACAAATTGAAATACCATTTGTTTATTCAATTTTTAGCTATACTATTATATAAATTTGAAGAAAGATTAGAGGCATATCGGTTCTTAGAATTTGAGATCTAATGGGCTATTACTACGCCTGAAAAATAACAACATATACATTGATTGGCACATACCACTTTCGAAGATAGTGACAGGAAGATCCTTTTGAGCATGATTTATAGAAGGATTAAGCAGAACATAAACAGGGCTTTCATTGATATCCATCAACTGTTAAAAAGAAGGATATAAAAAAAATCAAGCTACTTAACTGAATGAACATAAATTTATTAATTGAAAGGAGATGCATATTTTAGGGCGATGAGGGTTTTACAGCTTTATGAATGTGCATATCCGATTCCTGAGCATCGCTTCCAGTGGAGTACCATCCAAGTATGTAAAAGTGAGGGAATACCTTTTTATCTGCCACCACATCACCGAAGACCAAGAATGAATTCAAATTTCAGAAAATTTTATACAAAAAAAGAAAGAGCAAGGGGAAAGGAGAAGGAAGACGAACAGAGTTCTTGCTTCTTCTCAAGGAAAGCGCGGTCGAGTGAATGAGTAGAGGGATCATAAAGAAGCTCGAAGCTGTTGAAGATCTCGACGGTACGTCCCCTCTGGATTCCGATCACACAACCATAAACCCTAGGAGGCGACGACGGAGACGGAGAGGATGCAGAAGTAGTATCGACTCGATCAGAGCCGTTGACAGCGTTATGCGGAGGATGCATCTGAGACTTAACCCTAGTATAATGATCCGATATGTTCACTATCACCAGTGGATGAAGCTTGAACGTCAGTCCGCTGCTCGACGACGACGCCATTGCTGCTGATTTCCTCTCTACTCTCTCTCTGCCAGCAAAGGGAGGGCTTTCTGATTTTTCTTTTTCGAAAAATAGAAACTGAGCTGGGCTTCGAATAAAAGTCCGAGTCCGAGTTGGGCTTCCGAGTCCGTCTAAAGCCCAAAACCCCGAAGACGGTGAGAGAGAGAGAGAGAGGAAAGTCATTATCATTTAGCATCCACTGTCATCCCAATCCCAATCCCAATGCAACCCCAGCCGATTGATAATACATAATAATAATTGATTTTAATAATTTATGAAAATTAAAAACAAAAACAAAATAAAATACACAGCGCCTAGAAGAGAGAGAAAGAAGTGGTGGTCGTGGTGTTGTTGAGAGGAGACGAGACGAGGAAGCAGAATAGAATATTCTGAAACTCCTCAGCGGCCGGAGTAGGCGGGAGACGCAGTGGTAGTAGACGGTGGTGGTGAGGAAGGAAAAAGGAAATGGCGATGCGTGAGCTTGTGTCGGGTGGAGCGGCTTGTGCCGTTCCTGGCTCTTCTTCTTCATCCAATCCTCTAGGTGCTCTAGCCAACGTTCTTGCTGGTTCTTCTTCCAAGACTAAGGTAAAGCAAATCAATCTTCAATTTGGTTCTCACGGTTTTTTCCGATTCTATTCCCTCGAGTATATTCCTAAACCTTTTTCCCTTCTCTTTTTTTAATTGCTTTTTTGGCGTTTCCTGTTCACTTTCTCTTCTCAGCTCGCTGACTTTGTCTGCTTAATTATCAACTTTTTAACTCAATTTTTTTTTCAATTTTATTTAAAACCAGGAAAGGCTAGAAGAAATCCCTACGTCAGCGTCAACAAGTTCAGGGAGGCACTTTGATGAACAGCATCATCTGCCACAACTCCCCGGCGCCGAGTTTGATCGGCCATTCTTGCAACCCGGCACTCAGGTTTCTTGTTCTTACTCTGAAAATCATTCTACTACTTGTTCCAATCTTTTTTTCTGTTTTTAAAGGAAAACAAATATTTGTTTTTGTGTTAGGGATCGGATTTTATTGGCGCCTTTCGCTCTGCGGATCATGGTGGACTTGCAGATGCATGGGATGAGATACAGCAGCATTCTCATGTTGCCCCTCTTCCTCACCCAAGAGAAACTGAATTCCAACGAATTTATGATCGGGGACCTGCTCAACCAGCTTTGGAGGGTAATTTTGCAATGTTATATTTTATTTTGTTTTCTTTGGCTTTTGAAGTCACTACTGCTTGCTTCTGATGGTCTTGTATTGGCCATTTTATTTCATGTTTACTGTACAAACTATAGGTAGAAATAATCATTGATCGCTCTCCCATCCTTGGCATTATTAGTAGGCCCTAACCTTGAAATCAAAAAGAAAAATAGTATGCTCATGGCTTGTTGAAGGGCCGATTGGCCCTCGGGGAGGTCGACAGTTGCTGGTTGTTTGTTTGTTTTTTAGTAAATAGAACAAACAGTTTTAAAAAAAAATTGATGAAGAAGATGGATGTTGGGCAGGTTTGAATATACTAGTTAGATTAGTCATGTGTATATAGAACCACCCCAATACTTGAACGTCTGTCTGCTGGTTAAAATGAACAGTCTAATTTCAGAATTTGGAATCATTATAATGAGCTATCTGATGAATTTCAGAACTGTAAGGGAAACAATTGATAAATTTTGAAATCAGTTTTGCTTCTTGTATTTTTGTATTTACAAAACTTGAAAAAGGAGGTTGATGAGATTATACCCTGATAGTGAGCCTGAGAGGTATTTTTGGTTATAAAAAATGAATGGAAAAGTTTGAAGAGAGGAAGAAGCCTTGAATTTTTACTTAGAAGGCTTGACTGCCAGTGAATGTGCTAAGGAGATTGGAGATCGAGTCTGTCTGGTGAAGCAATTTAGATTTGTGAATCCTTTGTTATATTATAATTAAATGACCACATAATAGTTTTTGTCGTGTAAATGAAAGTTTTTCTATATTTAATATCCTCCTTTTGCTATGATTTTTCTGATGCTTCTAGGGTGTTCTTTAAATCATGGATGATGCCTTGCTTAGAGCCCATTTGCAAATGATTCTGTAGGAATCACTGTCTCCTTAGGAAGTGATCCAAGGAATTACAAACTGGTGCTTCTTCCAAAATCATCAAATAGTAGATTTCTTTGTAACAAGAATCACCAGAAAGCATTTCCATGTTTTTGGCCCATCACTATAGAATGCGCTTTTATCTTCTTAAAAGTGATTTTATGCATTTCAAAATCACTCCCAAACATGCAGTTGGTGGTTTGTAATGGGGAACTGATACATTAGCAGCTATTTGCATCAATTGATGGCTAGTATGGGTGGTGTATATTGTTTTCGTTGTTTGATCATTTGTTTCTGATTCTGTGAATAAGGTGCTTGTAGTTGGTGCACTAGTTTAGGAAGCTTAAGAGCTATCATATATTAATATCTGTTAACTTATGTTCTTTGCATTGTATTTTGGTGCTTGTGGGCTTGTGGACTTAATTTAGTAGGATACAGAAGTGGTGGTAAACCTACCTTTGGTGAGGAATATTTACCTGTTTATTATTAATAGTTTTTAAAAGATCTGATTAGGGGTCCTTGTCACCTACCTGTAGTAGCATATGGAGCGCAAGAAAATCCTGCTAAAATACAAAATTGAAAAAGTTGATTCACAGTGCTTAAGAATAGAAAAGGGCAGCTTAGTGTCTAAATATTATCTTTCATTTTGTTTGAACTGGATCAAGCCTCAAGGATCTCTTTTGATCAAATAAGGTCTTTTCTTTTTTATTACACCATACAAGAGTGAGTAAAATTGTCATTCTGTTTACAGTTTTTGGAATTTATCTACTTTTTCCCCTCACAAATTGCAGGGCCACCACAAAGAGTGTTGTCAAGCTTTTTGCACTCATTTGTTGAGAGTAGTCGCGGTGGAATACCGTTTCATCCCACTCCACTTCCAATGTTAGGATTGTCAGAAGGAGACAAACAATGCATACGCAACCGTAGCAGCATTATGGCCCGGCATATTTTTGCAGATAAAAGTGAAGATTTTATTTCATCGCAGGTTTGAAACTTGTTATCTTTGAGTTTTCTTCATTACCATTTTCAATTTACACTATTGTTTAGTACCTTACGTAAGTTTGAATTTTTTTAAATTTTGTTATGAACAGTTTGTTTTTATAATTCTGATATGAAAAGTTTCTAAAAGCAGAATAATAATAAAAATATTATCAATGAACATTTTGATAGTAATTTCTCTCTTAAGTCAGAATGCCCCCCCCCTTGACTGAAACTGATTGCAACAGCATTATGTACTTGAATGTCTGTAATGATGATTTTTCCTATGAATAATATGTACAATTTCTTAATGATGGTAAACTTTCTCACTCGATAACATTCCAGGTAAATGCACTTTTATCTTCTTTAGACATAGACAGTGATGTCCGCGCTAAGGGACCTCAACCTGCGAGATTAAGGGAATTGGAGGATTATTGGAATGAGTCTCAGGGTACCATGCAACCAAATTCTCATGCTACGCATGGATGGGTTGCTGAATTTGGCCAACAACGACATGGAGATCCTGATGCTTGGGTTCATTCATTTGAACAACAACATGGTTCTAATGGTTGGGCCTCTGAATTTGAGCAGGTAAGAAAGTATTGAA
Organism: Ochetophila trinervis; assembly: GCA_003254975.1. Taxonomy (NCBI): domain Eukaryota; kingdom Viridiplantae; phylum Streptophyta; class Magnoliopsida; order Rosales; family Rhamnaceae; genus Ochetophila; species Ochetophila trinervis. Next base: position 110,769 of record QANX01003251.1, read on the forward strand.
ATGTTACACAAATGGAAATTAGTGTGTCACTTATGAAAACAGCTATTCGTTTTATGCATTGTAGAACAGCATATTCATATATGTTGGTTTTTTTTGTCGTACATTTTGGGTACAGGAGCAGTCTCAGTTGGCAGCAGTGGATCATATGAGAGGTGCAAATGTTGCAAACTTAGCTGCGATGGAGCAGACTCGTATGCTTGCAAACACTTTAGCTCAAAATGGTGATCCTAAATTTCAGGTGTGTATGCTTTTGTCACAACTGTTGTGTTTCTCGTGTTTTTTTTTTTGTTGTTGTTTAAAATGGTGGCCTAAGGCCCAAGAAAGCTGCGTTTTGCTCTTATATATGTGTATATATATATATATTTCTACATAGTATCTAGTGTTAGGGAGAGTGTATGAATAAATAAGCTTCTAATCAGCACTCGTCTGGTGAATGGTGCTTATGCTTATTCCGTAATTGCTAATACTTTAGGGTGGAAATGATTGTCATTATACTGTTTACATCTAGTATGAAACAAATGACACTGTTAGGGCCAAACAATTTTCGAAATTTTAGAAGGTTATGGAATAGGAAAATGATGAATACTGTTGAAAGTGCTGAAGACTGTGTCATTAAATATTTTATTGGTTACATAATTTAAGAAATATGGAAAGTTATGGAGTCTCTGCAATTAGATGCACGCATATTATGGGTAGCCCAACCTTTGACTAGTCATATGACTTTGGTTTTAGTACTAGCATATCATTTTTGTTGCATTTTAATTGAGTATATCAGTATCAAAACACAAGAGGACTAAAATAAATAACCAAGTTGTTATATGTATATCACACACTAGACACAGACCCATAAAAAAACAAACTGACGCACTAAACAGTTAATATATTTGTCTTTAGCAATTTGATTTGACTATTTTTCACATCTACACGGTAGACACAGACCCATTAAAAAAAATGAGGCTCTAGACAATTTATATCTTTGTCTCTTGCAATTTGATTTAACTATTTATCACATTCATGGGGTACGCAGAATTCAAAGTTTCTTCAGTTTGTGTCAAAGATGAGTCGTGGTGAACTTATCATTGACGATAATCAAGTAAAGCCTACATCTGGGGATTGGGCAACAGAATATCAACAACAGTATAATGCGGGTCCTTCTTGGGCTGATGAATTTGTAAGTACTGATCCAAGTATTAATATGGTCAGAATATGAAGGTTATTTACATTTGTTACTTTGCCATTTAATTGTGAATTAATAATGACTTCTAGGTAAAATAATGACAAACTGAAAATGATGTTGATAATTCTAAATGAGGCACATTGTATAAATTAGCATTGGTTTTCAACTGAAAATAAGGTAGTATCTTTGTAAGTTTATCAATCTACAAAATGTTAAAAGCTATAAAGAACTGAGATCAACTTTGTGTATCTTGCTACCACAAATACATACTGCCAAATAGCTAGAAGCAAATATGGGCCTTATACATGCCATAAGCAACTACTGAAATTGGGAGTCACAAGGATTCAAACAAATAAGAAATAGACAATTAGGCTCCCATGCCAGGTTGATGTTTACAATATGTGATACTGAATTAGGAAATTAGATTTGCAGTACGTGATACTGGGGTTAGGAAGAAGAAAAGAGAAAAGAAATAAATTGTAAAATAAAATTCCTATTGATTGAGTTACTCCCACACCTGTCATGAATTTATGGTATTAAGATAATTGAAAATAGAAATACTAGCATAATTAAAAAACCTAACACTCAATAATCTCCCAGCTTTCAAATATATTCTGCTGTCTAATTCTAGTAGTTTTCAGACATCACATGGACCTGATCAGTGGGTGAATGAGTTTGCTTCTGAAAGAGAACAACATCGATCAGTTGATGATAAGTGGATCGATGAATTTTCTAATTTGCGCGTTAATGACTGGGCAGAAGAATTTGGGAATCAGGTTGGTGAAGGAGCTTTGGGGGATAATTCTGCAGATAATTGGGCTAATGCTTATGATGAGTAAGTGTTGTTGATCTTAGTTATTAATTAGTAATATTGGATGATCACCAAACATTCCTTTTTATGTAATAGATATTACTTTTTAGAGGTCTGTGCTCTGCATGTTATACGTGATGTTTCAATTTTTTCCTGACTTCTTCCTGATTATTGTTGGCAAGGTTACTTAAAATAAAGAAATTAGATGTTTAATTCATGTTGGTTTCACTGGTTCATGGAATAATAATTATTTTATTTATTTTAATAGGAAAGATATGCTTGTTTTAAAACAAAATTGTGAAGGGAAAGTGTTCAAGCGGATTAGAAATTCTCCAAAAATATGAAACACAAAAATAAACTATTCTGCAAGAGCATACATTATTCTGATGCAAATTTAACAAATAAGTAAATTATTTATCTCTCTTTTGCTGTAGAAGCTCAAGGTTGTGGCCAAAAACATGATTTGATTACATTAGATATTAACCTTAAGATATTTCTTAAAACCAATCTTTATTACTTTCCATTACACTTTTGTGTTCTTTAGATCTCCAAAAACTATAAGAAAACGACCATACGATGATTCAGAATTTATAGTAAACATCCTATACATTTGTTTCAAATAACAATTTAAACCACACATTCATGCAACATTTCAGTGGAGAAAGGTTTAGATCCAGTTGAAATAAAGGTTGCACTGATTCTGATAAAAGCGGACTATGCGTTTCCGTTTTAGCTAATGCTTTGATGTTATAATGAAGATAAATAATGATTACCCCACTTTAAATTGTAATTTACAAATTCTGGTTGTTTAATTGATTAGTTTTGCTATTTGTCACTTTGACAGTTGCTTATTGGCAATTATTAATTGGGGGCATTTAATTCTTCTTGTTTCCCTTTTTTTTTTTTTTTTTTTTTTTTCTTTTTATTACTATAAAACCTAATATGGGATAGTGAACCCTTTAGTGGTAGCCAAATTGCCACCTAATATATAGGGTTCATAGGTGCTCTATCACCAATGGTGACAGATAGCATTTTTCTTAGTGGCCTCTGGCTTTTGTCAGATTTTTATTTATTTATTATTATTTGGTTTAAATATTTTGTGTATTATTGTTTATCATAATTGTCCTGTAATATTCTCTCTCTCTCTCTCTCTCTCTCTCTCTCTCTCTCTCTCTCTCTCACACACACACACCCACACTTGAAAATTTGTATTTATTCATTATAAGTCAAACAATTGCCGGATGAGATTCAACATCTTTTCTTTTAAAAAACTTGTTTTATTTTACATGAATTGGTTTATTGCATTGCAAATAGGTTTCTGAATGAGCAAGTAGCTACCAAGCACCGTTCAGACCCTTCTAAGGGGATCTATGTCTTCTCTGATATGAATCCTTATGTTGGTCACCTCAATCCCTTAAAAGAAGGACAGGATCTGTTCCACAAAGGACTTTTGAGTGAAGCAGTCCTTGCTTTAGAGGCTGAAGTTTTGAAAAACCCTGAAAATGCTGAAGGTTGGAGGCTACTTGGAATTGCACATGCAGAGAATGATGATGACCAACAGGTAATTTAACCCTTTTTTTAATTTTTTTTATTGTTTTTTTTTTTTTTTGGGTATCACTAGAATAGAGTAGTTTCAGCTGTATTGAATAGTTCTCTGAAAATTTAATTCTGATTATCCATCGTGCATTCTTCTTTTTTCATTGGTATGTGGAGAGTATAGAAGGTGGGACCTTTCTGTTTTAATGTAACTGTAACATAATACTTAGTCATGTCTCATAAAGATAGATAGATAGTTCCAAATTGATATTTTCATGTTTTGGTTTTTTGCATTTGACCTTTGTTATTTATAAAATCTTCTAAATATGAGTCTTATTTGTAGAATGAAATTTTATAGTTCATGTGATCTATGCAGGCTATTGCAGCCATGATGCGTGCACAGGAGGCTGATCCGACAAATTTAGAAGTGCTTCTTGCTCTTGGTGTGAGCTATACAAATGGTCAGTCATTGCTTCACCAGTAATATTATATGCAAAAACGAAAAATAGATGCCTTATTTGCATTTGGATAACATTATTTAATGTTTAAAGAATAATTAACATATTCACCTTGTGAATCAATATTGGGTACAGAACCTTTAACTTTGTGATAATTGGGGAAATCTGCTTTTCTCAAGTATTGAGATAACGATGAAAGCCAAAAAGAACTAAATAAATGATGACTTCTGATATGCAGAATTGGAGCAGGCGGCTGCACTGAAGTACTTATTCGGTTGGCTACGTCATCACCCAAAGTATGGGATGCTTGCCCGTCCTGAGCTATCTGATTCATTGTATTATGCTGATGTAAGTGTTTCCTTTGGAAGTATCTGTGCACCTGCATGTTTTATTTGTCTTAGCAAATTTTGAAAAAACTGGTTTTTGTAACAGCATATACAAACTTATTTCTAGATATGAAAACTTGTCCGGATTTATTTTCATTACTGTATTTAACTTGTTTCTGTTGTGCTGTTGTGAATATGATCTACACCCATTCTTTAAATTGGTCCTTGTTGACAAGTTTCTAATTAGGCTTTTGAAGATAGATGATGTTTATTCACCTTCACACATTTTTTCGGACACAATTATTGAGCACTCTTGAGAAAAGGGAATAGTTCATGTCAGTTCAAGCATTCCTGGTGTACTAGTATTAGTGGTTCTGCAATCAGTTATACTTTAATTTGTTTGTTGTTATTAGTTGTATAATGAAAAATGCGAAATGGGGATGCTATCAATATACAAGATGCCATTTATGTGCATGAGTATTATGGTTTTACTGTCTATGAATGAGCCACCATTGTTGATTTTGTTCAATGAAATGGTCTCTTAGTAGATATTGTTTGATGGTCAATTTTGAGAGAGGATATTTCTATAATATATAGTTTTTAGTAGGTGCATAAAACAACATCAGTGACCAAAACGAAGCCATCAGAGCACAATTCTAAAGAACTTTCCTTCTCTGCTCCCAAAACCATTAAATTTACTAATCAACAAATTTTTTTAAAAATAAAAAATAGTTCAATTTCTATATCAAAATATAGAATTTATTGACTTGGTGGTTTCATACGTCAGTTGACAATTTTGCTGCTGGGAAGATAGATTCATGGGTAACAAAAGTGGACTACTCGTGAAGACATGCATTTAAATTCTTTCTTCAAGGGTTATGTGTACACATGTATAGCTATATCTATGTTTAGAGTATAAATTCATTTGGAGTAACAACATTTTTTTGTTTGGATGCAGATTGCTAAATTATTCAATGAAGCTGCTCAACTGTCGCCTGATGATGCTGATGTGCACATAGTACTTGGTGTTCTCTTCAACTTGTCTAGAGAATATGATAAAGCAATTGAGTCCTTCCAGACAGCTTTGAAACTCAAGCCACGTGACTACTCTCTTTGGAATAAGCTTGGTGCTACACAAGCTAACAGTGTTCAGAGTGCTGATGCAATATTGGCTTATCAACATGTGATCTCTTAAAACATAGCCAATCATTAACCATATTCTTTTAAAATTAGTGTAGTATTTGGAATAAGGTTATTGCATATTGAATTAGGGTAATTATAGTGTCAGTTTGAAATTAAATTACCTTTTTAACTTATTCAAAGCATTTTAAATCAAAATTTCTGACAGTGGAGGTTCTACTACTATGCCAAGTAACTTAGAAATAATGTCATTCATTAAACTATTAAAAAAAAAATCTTATGTCGGCAAGTATTTAGCGAAAGTCATTTAGGCGCTGTTTAAAATAACTGGCTTTCCGTTACTGGATAGTGTGTACTGGTCCCTTGTTTTATGTTTGAGCAAGCTTTGTCTAAAGCATGTCCTAAAAGTGAATGGATCTCTATCTGGTTTGGTTGATGAATAATTAGTATGGCCTCATTGTCCCATGCTAAGAAATGATGTATGATGGAGAATATCAACGTTTCTTTTTAAATATTTTCCTCAAGAAAGAATAATTATTAATGATATTTTTATTTCTGAGTCATATTTTTGTTTAATGTATTTATCGTAGTGGTTTATATTGTAATTTACTTTGTTGTACTTTCTCTTTGTTTCCAGGCACTAGATTTGAAGCCTAATTATGTTCGGGCATGGGCAAACATGGGTATCAGTTATGCTAACCAGGTATGTAGCATAGTTCATTTTTCATGCTCTTTTTTCATTTTGCAATTATGTGGTTTTGATTCATTTCTCCTGCCCATGTTTTGGGTTTCTCTATTCGGTTTTTGATCTTGTGGCAACCATGGTTGAATAAACTCAATGGCTTCATATGAGATGCACATATGAGCCCAACAGCAAACCTTTTAAGAGCTATCTAGTTGGAAAAATCCTTTTAAATTAAATGAATGGAAAATTTCTTTATTTAATTTGCATATGTTTGGTAAGAATGAAGGGAAGTAGGAATCATAGATAGTATAGGGAGGATGGGAGAGTAACTGACAGTGCTTATTCCTTGTTTTGTTTGATCGGAGGCAAAGAGGAGAGGGAAGGAGAGAAAATAATTTAGTAATTGAACCCTTGTAGTAATTGATAGTAATAAGACATGTATAAAAGATGGAATGGTGGTTTAAGTTGGGCACAGTTACTTTTCTTATTCACTTTTCTCCCTGATTCAATCTTTTTACCAAACAAGAGCTTTTATCTTTGTTCTCACTGATGGGAACGGTGAGCTAAATAGCCAAGGAGATCAAGAAGTCTGTTACATGTACATTCACAGAACTAGAATTTTGATCTATCTGGGTTTCTAAACGTACAAACTGGTCATCTAAAATGGAGTAATCATTTATCACTTCAGAATTTAAATAGATAAGAATGAAAATGCTTTTTATGACAAATTTAAAAGCTGTTACTCGTTGTCTATGTTTATGGAACTTCATTTTGTTTCCCATTTTCGCACATAGGGAATGTATGAGGACTCGATTCGTTACTATGTCCGTGCACTTGCCATGAATCCAAAGGCAGATAATGCATGGCAATATTTGAGAATTTCTCTAAGGTATGTTCTTGTAAAGAAATTCGTTTTCTGTTTATTTGGCCAACTTTCAGGAAATTTAACCACCATTTGAATATGTTATATTCATTTGTTGCAGCTGTGCTTCAAGAGATGACATGTTGGAAGCTTGCGATTCTCGGAATCTTGATGTTCTCCAAAAAGAATTCCCACTATAATATTAGGTGGGCATTTTGACATGAGACAGATGGAGTGGAATAAAAAAAAGGTGTATAGTTCATATAATTAACAAAATAATAATAAAGATGTAAAATAACAAAGAAAATCAATCAAAGTCCTAAAAGTGAATTCTTTGTCATTGGATCAAGGACCTACCAAAGATAATCATTATTGAGGTTCCCGTTCAATAAAATGATGAGATAGGTTTTGTTTATATTTTAAATCCTAGTACATTTTTTCTCCTATTTATTCCGTGGACTTGGAAGGCATTATTTTGTATTTGTAAAAGTAGTGGGTTTAGTATAACTTATACTTCTGTTATTATTATCTTCTATTCAATTACACCTCTCTTTTGAGATTCTTTTACCTAAATCTTCTCATTTTCATTGTAATTTTTCACGGCTTTGAAACTTGCAAGGTCAGATGTAAAAGTTACAAATAGAATGCAATTCTGTTTTCGAATCTTATTAGAACCCAGGCAGGGTAAAAATAGAAATAAATAAATTAGTAAAAACAACAAATTAGAAAGAAACAAGAAATACAGAGTGCAGATGCATAAAGTAATAACAGAGTACAAGGAAGAAAGTCAATATCATGGCTTGGTAATAAAAATAAAAAATATATATATTTTGACGTTAATTGCAATTAAAGAAGTTAACGTACATTTAATCTCATCTCTTAGAGGAAGGCTACTTTTTTTATATTGGAGTAACGTTGAGCCAAATAGAATAACATTAAATGGTCCATGAAATTTAGGTCAATGTCCATGGTGTTAAGTTTATCTATGGTTGACTGCCATCTGATTCTCTGAATCTTCACTGGGAGTGTCCGTTTTTACTTGTTTTCCCTCTTCTATCAATTGAAAATGATGAACGCCCACACCAAGATAGTGGATCTACAAGAGTCTTTGAAGGCCCTTAAAATCTGACCCACAGCGGAGAACCCACTCATCAATGTTGAAAAGGTTTTGCTGGGTAAATTAGTTATGATCAGGAAATATAGTCGTAATGCTTTTACCAAAACTATTGTGGAGGCTTGGAATCTAGAATCTAGAGTTCGCTTAGAAAAGCTCAGTGATGATACATTCAAATTCTTGTTCAGCAACAAAAGTTATAGAGACTGTGTTTCAAAATAGACCTTGGTCTTTTAATGGGATGCATTTAATTCTTAAAGAATGGAAAGAAAACCAATCCATTCGTCAGGTTACTTTCGAGACAAATACTTTTACGGTCCAAATCCATGGCTTCCCTCCAAACTATATGCGTGAAGTTTCGACTAGAATGATCAATAACAAATTAGGCAAGGTTCATGATTTTTCCTTTAAGAGGAAATTTATCATTGCTAGTCGATTCCTCAAGTTCAGAGTGGATATTGTAGTCAATGATCCACTTTCAACAGGATTTTTTTTTTTCGAACAAAAAGAAAATGATGAAATATGGATTCAATTCAAGTACGAAAAATTAGCAGATTTATGTTATACATGCGGATTGCTGAATCATGTTATTGGAAGGTGTAATTTGAGTTCCTCGGCTATGATTATTTCAAGCAAAGGAATTAGAGTCGAACTGTATAGCCTTTGGATTCGGGTACAGTATCCTGGTAATTTGTTGTTCATCAATCCATCCGAAGATGATGAATAGTGCACAACTCAGATTTCCAGAGGAAAAGCTATTCAAAATGCCATAGCTTTTTAGGATGGTATAGGCTACTTCAGGGCTAAACTGACGCAAACAACAGACATTGAAAGGCTTGAGAAATCAAATCCCCATGAGGAAATTCAGGCGGCGAGACAACTGAGTTACGAAGTTGATGCCCTTCACACCACGCTTGACAGATATGTTCTATTTCAAATGGACGATCTAAGGGCCTCATTGCTTCATCAAGTCTGGATCTCCAATTTTGACCCACAAGTGCTGGGGCAATGGGCGGAAGATATGGTTAAGATATTTGCTATATTTAAAGCCCACCAAAGAAAAGAAATGCGAGGCTTGGACTAAGATATCTTAAGTGAAGTTGGGCTTGGCCCTTTTAATATCACACAGGCTTCTAGATAAAAAATAGCTTGACCCAAGGATAAGCCTTACTATCGCAAAAGGGCCTCAGAAGCAGTTGGCAATTCTTTTAAGAGGACCTTACTTCTTTATACTGAAGAAAGAAACCCTAACATATTTCTCTCTGAAATAAAAAAAAACTTTGAGTCTACGATTCCAGAGGCTGGGATTTCAAGAACTCAAGCTTTAGAAGGCGAAAATTCAATAGATTTGATAGACTTCTCCTCCCTGGCTGCTATTTTTTCAAATGTAGACTTCTGTTTAGGAAGCAACATAGGAAGCGATACTAGGCATTTGAATTGCAATTGGAAAAGAGATGCAAGAATTACTAGCTCACCCACTGCTTCAGCTCCAAATCTGTCAAGAGAGTGGGGACAGAGTTCAAACACAAAGCAAGATTTTTAAATGGCCGAGGAGGCGGGCCCCAACAAGCCCCTCCCCAATTTTTGAGCTTCCTATCTTGGAATTGAAGGGGAATTTTCCAGATTGATACAATCAATTTTATGAAAAATCTTGTGAAAAAGCATAACCCCTCGTGTGTGTTCCTGATAGAATACAAGTGTGAGGAATCCAGACTTCAAAAGGTATGTAGAAAACTGGGTTACTGTTTTTCAATTATTATCAATCCTATTAGTATTGCAGGGGGTTGGCTCTACTTTGGAATGATTCTATTAATTTGAAAATCCTATGGAATACTAGAAGAATTATCTATGATAAAATTTTGGGAATTGATGGTGGTAGCCAATGGGGTTTGTATGCATACTACGTGACCCTTTACTCAAGTGAGAAACAGGTTTTTTGGAATAACATGGGAAGCTATTTAAGTAAGGTCAATTTACCTTGGTTGCTTTTTGGTGACTTAAATGAGATTATGCATAAGAATGAGAAATTGGGTGGAAGACAATTCTGGAGAAAAAAAAACTCTACATGAAGCCAGTTATGCAAAATTTGGGAGCCATTGATTTGGGGTTACATGGAAAAATCATCAAGAGGGCAGAGGTCTCATTAAAGAGAGATTGGATAGAGCCTTCGCTGATAGACATTGGTTAATACTTTACCCTAAGGCTTCGGTTTTCCACTTGGCCACAAAACAATCTAACAACTGCCAATTTTGATTACAACTGAGAAGAAGGATAACCGGTGCAACAAACCTTTCAGATTTTTGCAGGCTTGGACCATTGACGGTCAAAGCCACCAAGTTATAGACCATGCTTGGAACCAAGAAACTAGTTAGAATCTATCGAGCCATAAACTGCACAAAAGCCTGAGAAACACTACTCGTGCCTTTTAAAGGTGGAACAGAGAAAGCTTTGGATATGCTTAGTTAAAGATAAAAGATCTGGAAAATGAGCTAGAACAAATTCAATTGCAAGAAGATGAGGACTATCCCTCAGTTGCTTAAGAAAACATCATACACCTTTTGCAAGTTCAACGGAATAGACTTGAATCTATTTGTAGACAAAAGTTTAAGGAAACTTGGCTCAGATAGGGTGATCAAAATACAAAATTTTATCATCTTAGCACTGTGATCAAAAGGCAGCATAATAGAATTGAGATGATCAAAGATGGCCAAAATTGGATTACCGATTTGAAAGAAATTTCTTATTGTTTGGTTAAAAAATTTGTTGACCTCTACTGCACTAGTTCTCCTACCTTCCCAGGGGATTTGAATGGTCTTGGTAATAAGCTGCTTACTATTGAGGAAAACCTTGGGCTAATAAGGATTCCTAACTTGGAGGAAATTAAAAAAGCAATATGGACTCTCCATCCTTTAGAAAGCCCAGGACCTTATGGATATCCTGGGATTTTTTATTGGACATAATGGAACATTTTACAAGAAAAAGTTTTCAATTTTGTGAATGAATGCTTTTTCCTATGAGATATCCCATTCACAGTTAACCAAACATTTATTTTGTTAATTCTTAAGGTTCAAAATCCGACCAGCTACAATCATTTTAGACCTATCGGGCTTTGCAATTTTGGCTACAAAATTGATGTAAAAATTTTGGTAACTAGACTTAGCAAAGTTCTCGATAAGTTCATTTCTCCCCATCAAGGGGCACTTGTTAAGGGTCGGTGGATTGCCGAGAACTCAATCATAGCTCAGGAAATCATCCACAAGATTAAACATCACAAAGGCAAAAAAGGGAATCATGCTTCTCAAATTTGATCTCAAGAAAGCTTATGACAAAATTGAATGGAATTTTCTTGTTAAAGCTTTAGAGTGTTGGGGATTCAATTCAGATTTTAGGAAGTTAATTTCGTGCTACGTTAGCATAGTATGATATACTCTTCCATCAATGGGGACAAAACAGAGTCTTTCAAACTTCAATGAGGTCTTAGGCAGGAGGATCCGTTATCCCCCATCTTATTCATAATTTGTTCAGAATTTCTTTCTAGACTGCTTTTAGCTCAAGAACAAGAAAGGAACTTTCATAGGATGAAAGTGGATCGTAATGCCCCAGCCATTTCTCATCTTATATATGTCAATGACCTCTTGATTATGTGCAGAGATGATGAAAAAGAAGCTGAAGTGGTCAAAAACTATTTGGACACGTATTATGATTGGGCCGGCCAAGAGATCAATAAAGATAAATCAAACATCATATAAAACATCGGTAACAGAGTTATGAGAGGTATCAAGGCTTTGATGAATCTGAAGGATATGGGACAACATTCCATTTACCTCGGGAATTTTCTCATTATCAGGAGGAATATGTCTAAAGAGTTTCACCATCTCAAAGAAAAGGTGAAAAGCAAACTCCAAAGATGAAGAGCTCGCACCCTCTCAAAGGTAGGGAAGGCCACTCTCATAAAATCAGTGGCTCAAGCAATTCCCACCTATGTTATGTCCACTTTTTTCCTTCTTAAAGGTTTCACCTTAGATTTGGACAGCATCATTCATAGATTCTGGTAGGAATCAAATGCCAATTCTACAAGGTACCTTGCTCTTAAATCTTGGCAAGACTTATGCAAACCAAAGGATCTTGGAGGCCTCGACTTTAGAAGGTTTCATGACTTCAATTTAGCTCTAATGTCAAGGCTTACCTGTGCATTTCTCAATATGATAATAATTTATGGTCTTCGGTTTTAAAGGTCAAATATCTCAAAGAAAAATCCATTTTTGAACATAAAATCCCTAGGAGTTGTTCGAGGTTATGGAAGGGTATTATTGCCGGAAGAGATATCATAAAGAAAAATGTTTATTTTTTTGTTAGAAATGGTTTTGACATCCACCCTTTTACGGATCCATGGATTCCCAATTGGCTACTTGGGACTCCTCAAATCAAGGAAAGGATTAGCCTTAATTCTTTTCATAGGGTTGTTGAGTTTAGAAATAATGAAGGATAGTGGAATTTAGAGATTCTACAAAACATTTTCACCAAGAAAACGGTGTTGGCCATATTGAAGATCAAATGGCCTTAGTTTGATTGCAAAGATACCTTAATTTGGAGAGGAAGTGGCAACGACTTATTCTTGGTCAAAAACAACTACATAACCTTTTTTTGGACCAACAACCTGATAAGGCAACAACCTGATAAGGCTTGGAAGTAGCTATGGAAACTAAAGATTCACAAATGATTAAAACTTTTTCTTTGGAGACTCAAAGCTGATGTACTTCTTACCCGATCAATCATCTTTGATCATACTCAAAGTGGAGAAACTTGGTGTTCGGTTTGTGGTTTTGAAATTGAAACAAGTCTTCACCTGTTTTCTAATTGTCCCAGTTTGAAAGCTTTGGCTTTTGGAAGCAAATGAGGCTGTGTGATGGAGAATTGGAATATTTCAAGTGTCCAACATTTAACTGACTTATGCTTAAACCCTCCAAAATAGATGTGGCTTGGTTTCCTTGACAAGGAAACATTTTCTATTTTTTTTTTATAACCCTATTGTATGTCACCTGGATTAGGAGAAATGAAATGTTGTTCACCAGACAATAAGGCCTAGGCGCTGCTATTTCTTTGCTTAATAGATTGGTGGAGGAGTCTCTTGGTATTAGTTCCCAAGACCAACCTAAGTTTACCTCGCAAAAGTTGGAGAAATGGAAAATGCCTCCAATTGGATTTTTGAAGGTCAACACTGATGCTAGCTTCTCCAAAGGTAATGTTGTCATGGCTCTGATTATCAAAGATTTGAGTGGTAGGGTTTTAAGATTGAGCTCTCAGCTTTGCTCATGCTCTGGTGCCCACGAAGCCAAAGTCAAAGCCATTGCTCTTGATTGAGCTTCAAAAAAGCTAGAGGAGGAAAATTAAATTGGTTTAATTTGGTCTTCTAATGGTTTTAACCTGGTCAATGAGATTAAGGAAGAGGAGCCCTCTGCTTGGGATTCTAAAATTCTTATTCTCCAAATTTGAAGAAGAATCATCTGATCCAATTGGACTCTCAATTGGAACCATAGATCCTCCAATATGGTGATTAACTGTATTGCCAAACTTTCTTTGAAAAATTTTGTTGTTTTGATTTTGTTTTTGATTCTCAGGATAGCTTCCATGATGATATCACCAATCTTTTTTGAGGCTGATATTCTGGAAGCTAACCTCCTGGTGTAGCACTCTGTACTTTTGTTTTGTTTCTTTCTATTTGGTTCAATGAAGAATGCTTATTCATAAAAAAAAAAAAATAACATTAATCTATATTAAAATTAATCTATGTTGAAACAATATCGTAATATTAATTATAATATAATAATATTATATATATATATATATATCTATAGTTAAGTAAATTTTTTTTATAGCAATTCCAAAATAAACAAAGTTGCGTTCTAAAATTTGCTCTCGCTCTTAAAGCATCTTCAATGGTACTGTCAATTGGAGTCTATATAGCAGATAAAATAGAAAGAGTTGATGTTTATGTGGCAACTGTCTATTTTATAATGAATTCTGTCTATAATGAATTACTCTCCAATGAATTCTGTCTATAATGAATTTCTAATTTATTTTATTATTTTTATTCTATGTTTTCTGTTTTACTTTTTAAAGAGGAGAGAGAGAGTTTGCATTATGGAAGGAAAAGAGAAGAGAGAGAAATTAATTGTTGACTCATCATGTCTAACAGACACTCTACAAGTAGAATGTCATCTTAACAGTTTTTATTTTTTTTATGTCACATCAAATTAACAGTGTTTCTCTACAGAACTATTGAAGATAAATTTTTTACCATTCTATTTATTTACCTGTTATAGCAGAAATTTTTAGCAATTTACAAAATAGATGCTTTTATTAATGCAAGAAGAATAAAAAGAAAAAAAGTGAAGAAAGATGGAATCTCTCCCTGATCAATCATTTGGCAGTGGGTTCTGGTCCTTCTGGATATGGGAAAAGTGGCACAATGACTATCAAATATAAATTCAAAAAAAATAAAAGACTATCAAATATAATAATAAATAAATAAACGAAACAAAAAAAAAATTATTTAACAAAAGAGGATGCCTTTCGCTCTTCTACTTACTTGTTGGGCACGTCCATATTCCCTCTTCAAACACCCTAACCTTTGTCATGTCCCTACTACCCTCTTCTCCCCCTGTATAACTAGTGCCATCTTTTTTTTTTTTTTTGGTAACTAGTGCCATCTATTAATGTGCATATATATATATATATGTATATAAATATATGTATGTATATAAATAATATTTTTGAAAAATTATCATTACCTTCTTTTAAAGCCAAATGAAAGTAAAAAAATTAATATTTAACAGTTTAACTGTTAAAATTAACTGATAAAAATGTCAGATGAGAGATAGATAATAATTTTTAAAAATTTAAAACTAACTGTGATTAAAAAAAAACTGAAAGGTTTTAAAAAATCTTCATCCCCTTACTTTGAGCTTCAAGATAAGTATTATATATACATTTAATAAAACCCACATCTCATCGGTTGCATGCATTACTAGTAAATCTATCTTAAACGGATTCAGGTCCATGCTATTTCTTAGATTAAGAATCTAGCTGGAGTTAGTCACACTCGAAAGTACTAACCTATCATTAAATTTATTTAGTTCTTTTTTTAATTCAAATTGCTGGAATAAAAGATATATAATACGCAGTGCACAGTAAAGTAATTAGTAGCCACAGCGGCAATTTGCTTTGTTTGAGAAGACAATTAAGTGCTTTCAATCTCATCAGTACTGCACATGTATGAGATTTACTTAATGTGGTGAGGTGGAGGTTCCTCACACTCACACACAGAGAAAACAAACAAACTCCAATCCTTATGCAATAGCCCAAATAGCACATAGTTATTCTCATCCAATTACTACTTACTTTCTTACTCCCCAAAACTATCCCAAATCAAATGTCATCATTCCCTGAACAGATATGAACCTACCAACTACGACACTACAGATTTGACTACTGCTCTCTCTCTCTCTCTCTCTCTACCAATTAAGTGAAGAAGTTAATGCGTAAAAGTAGGCAGTCACCGGAAAAACATATTCTAATGGCTAGGAATCCCATTCAATTTATAATATATAGAATTATATCATCTCTGTCTTTTCGAATCTTTTAACACAGAAAATAATGCACAGTTAAAACCAAATAATTTAACATATATATATTCTTTGTAAATATATAGATATAATATAAGCATTACTTCGAGTACATTTTATATAGGTAGAGGATGCCCTACCCACTAGCAATAAGTAGTGTGTATATATATATATCAGCATTAAAAGGTAGAGAAATTAATAATCATATAATCTGGATTCTGTAACTATTAAGGAATATCTGGCCTACCTCATCTCAGCAAATCATGAACAATATTCATATATATAAATATATATGTATAAAAGGTATATATATTATGTAATTAATGAGTAGAATGATTGAACGAAGAAAATGGCATAATCTTGTAGCAGCTAGCAAAGTATTTAATGATCATCATGATATCTAAAAGACATATTAATTGACCATTCATCCTTTCTAGTTTTTCCCACGCGCATATATATATATATATCTTTTTTATGTCATGGATAGTCATAATTACATGGTGAGAGAGAGATCAGGACAGAGAGGAAACAGGAAGATGTATACCAAATATATCCAATGACCAAAAAAAGAGTAAATGAGTAGAGTTTTCAATCCAAACAAACAAAAGGTTACGTCCGAATCAAAAGATGGATGGATGTCTGTCAATGCCATGCGTGCACCAACCCTACAAAACCTTATAAAACCTATCTGCTCTCTATTTCTTTCTCTCTCTCTCTATATATATATATATATATCCCCCAGTCCTCACTCACTTCCCTCATCACTCATATAACGATTCCAGCACGCAAGCTGAGCTATCTCATATGCCATGCCCTTCTTTACCATCTTATCACTGTCAGCTACCCAAAAAAAAAAACATATATATCATATATCCTCCTTCCTCAACCATTACCAAAGCATCTTCTGTATATATCATCCCCTTCCTTTGATGTATAACTATTGCATTTCCTTTCACCCAAAAAAAAAACTATTGCATTTCCTCTTTTTTATATAAAATAGATAATTATTTATATGTTGGGGGAAGATTGCAAGGTTTAAAAAGGGTATTAATGTGAGACAGAGCTATATAGGTAAGAGACTTTATATGTGGTCCTTCAAAACCAGGGGCAAAGAGAGATCCCTAGCCATATAGATTTTTTTTTTAAACAAAATGCATGGTCCAAAGAGGAGGCAATGGGAGCATGAAATGCTCTATTTTTTGAAAACTTTGATGGTTTTGTTGAGGGGACAGGAGGCATAAATTAGGGTTGTAAAATGGTGTATTTATCTAATGGACAGCAACACAGGAATATACGGCTCTTACTCATAACTTTGCTAAAAACAAGAAAAACTTTCTCTTATACCATCACTTTTCAAAGATCTCTCTCTTGAAACCACCACAGCATTGAAGGAGACAATGGAATTTTAGGAAACAAAGAGTGGCTCATTTTTGCAAACACCATGTATGCATTTTATATTTATTGCCGTTACGTTAGCAACTGAAAAAGAAAGATTATATATTTTTTTTAAATTTAATTAGTGGAAAGATTTGGGTGCGCATGACTAATAATAATTTATTTAAAAGTATATATATACTAAATCAGCATCAATTAATCAAACCAAGCAATATGAACAACCTTTCCCATTCATTTTTTTTATTATTTTAAAGGAAAAACAAATACAAGGAGACAAATTAATGTATTCTAAAAAAGATACCCTTTGATCTTTAGATAGTATAAAGTATATAATAAGCGAACTAATTAAAGATCATAAATTTGATACACGTACTCCACCAAGCAACTAACTATATCATTGCCTTGTATATATTATATTCAAGAGGGAAATAATGGTTACATAATTAATCAGCAAAAAAAAATCAACAACAATTAAGAAAAAAGAGGTCTTAGTGTGCTAAAATATTAAAAATAAAAACCAAAATTATTAAAGCCTCTAAGTAGGAAAGAAATATACAGCATACTTAAAACAATATATCTATCATCAAATTCAGTTTTCTCTTGAAGAAATGTAAGAGCCTTGTATATATGAAGGTGCATGGTAAAACAATGGATTTAAACAGTTGCAGCTAGGTCGGTTAAGATCGAATGGAAGAAGTTATAATTGCTTGCTACATACATACATATATATATATATAAATTCATACATACATACATATATATATAGCTTTCTGCTTCCATAGTTTTCTCATGCAACCATTCACAGCTCCATTATATAAGCTAATAAACACTGATCGAGTACGTACGAGGAAGACATCGTGTGTCGGAAGAAATTAAAGGCTAGGATTTCTTTTTTTTCATTTTAATTAATTTTTGCATGCTTGGGTTAATTTGTTTTTTTGTAGGAATATTAATTTAAAAGGGCAATATATATATATATATATATATATGTATAATTGGAATCGATTATGTTAATATTAATCAGTGCCATGAAGAAACTGAGAAAAGGGGACGACTCTGCCAGCCTAAGAAAAAAGAATCGTTAAGGATTCGAAGCTGATAGCCCTCAGAAGGATAATGGAGTCTGAGAAGAAGCTTAGCCTGAGAAAGCGCAAAGGGACTCAGCGGAACATGCGAGAACCCACAGCCTCTAAGCGTAGCCTGCCACGTGTCGTACCTCTCGGATCGCTGCCTCCCATCTCCGTCTTCCGCAACCACATCGGCGATCTCTTTCCCAAACCATATCTGCTCCACGCTCAGCCTCTCTCTGCTATTCGGCGGCAAAGTCGCTTCCAGCGAATCGAAGATCGCCGCGTAATAATCGAGAGCGTCGGCGAATCTCCGCAGAAAGACAGGGTGGTTGAGGTCCGATTCTCTTTCGGCGACGGTGACGACTGTGGGATTCAGCGCCTTGATCTTGCGGAGGAAGGCTCGGAGGTCGCGGCGGTGGCAGTCGGAGTCTCGGAGAAGGCGGTGGAGGTAGAGAACGCAGTTGACGGCGAGAGGCTCGTCGGGAAGAAGAGCGAGAGCCGAAGGGAGGAGGAGGTGGTGGGTGTCGTGGCGGTGGAGGAGAAGAAGAGGACGGAACTGAAAGCGGAGACCGAGAGAGCGAGCGAAGGTCAAGAGGCGGTCGCCGGTGCGGGTGAGCGAGTCGAGATCGGAGCCGGTGGCGGTGATGCGGAGCATGGGGGGAGGAGAGAGAAAAGAACGGTCGGCGAGGGCTTGCATAAAGGGAGGCCACTGGACGCCGTGCATGATGTCGAAGTCGAGGATGTGGATGGCCTGGTGGGATTGATCGATGGCTTCGAGGATGGCTTGGTTGGCAGTGAGGTGAGCGAAGCGGATAAAAGGGGAAATCTGGTTGAGGGTGAGATAGCAGGAGTGAAGAGCCCCAACATTCACACTTATAGAAGAAGGATTCAGACGGAGGAAGAGGGCTCTCGCGAACTGGTGAGCCAATCTCTCCGTCGAATCGCCTCCCGGAGAAGACCTGCCTGATAAAATGGAAAGCACGCGCTGAGCGGAAGAGAAGTCCGAGCGACCAATGAGGTCGGCGCAGGTGATCAGTAACTGCCGAATGTGCATTGCTGCTGCTGATGGCTGCTGCTCGTATATCTGCAGATCTGATGACATGAGCGGAGCTGCGGCTGCTGATGCTGATGCTGCTGCGTCTTCTTCTTCTTGATGGTGCGAAAAACTGAATGACCCCATGAGCATTATCTCATATCTATATATATATATATATATATATATAGCAAGTCGAAGGCATCAGTAGGGGGGGATCTGTACTTGTTGGGCTTAATTAATAGCAGAAGCTAGCAGTAATACCAGGTTATTATTGGGGGAAACCGATCTCCACGGAACATCTATATATTTTATTATTATTATGTAGTCTTGTTTTTTGGTGAATCATATGTAGTCAATACACACACATGTACACATAGACAGAAAGAGTTCGAAACTGAGAGACAAATTGCTACTTTGGATACTAGTTGTATTGTATAATTAACTAAGGGAGTCTAACTTGTTCCTGCTGTTGAAAATCAATTTATAATTATAATGTGTGGAAAAAAGCTTTAGAGAAAGATGTCTAGGCTGCAAACTTTTTAAATGTAATTTAGCACCGAACAACATTTGTTTAGAAATTTATATGTTTTAATTTAACTCCCACTTATAATAATTTCTCATGTGGGAGCATATTTGTTTTGTTTAACGTAAAAATATTTTTTTTGGTACATTTAACGTAAAAATATTTGATTTCGCTTAATGATGCACAAGCAGCTTTTCTTTTTTTCTTTTTTTTTTTAAATGACCCCATGAGAAAGTAAAAACTGGAAAAGTCGTCAACACAGCCAATCTGATCCATTTGGGGTTCACATATATCCATATATATTATTATTGCAGACATATATTATCAATGTATCCTGGGGTAACTATTGATTCACCAAAAACAAAATATTGGGTAGCTATCTCCTTCTTGATCCATGTACGTATGTTTAGAGCTAATTATTTTCGGACCCAAAAGAAAGCAACATTGTAGAATACTGTAGAGTATATATATATAATCAGACAATATTTGATATTCAAAAATTATAATTTACTGATAAATAAGTGGATAAATATATTATCGAGAACTTTTAGAAATATAAATTACTTATTTTTTGTTTATGATTTAATATTAGCTTTTAGATTTTATATTTGAATATAACTAATATAAGGTATGATACTAATATTGTAGTTAATCATTAGTTTTGACTATATTTATATAGAGGCACTATGTTTTGGATGCATCTCAATTTTTTTTTTAAATAATGATAAAAATACTATATCCTGTTTAATTAATTTTTCCAATTATAACAACATTTTTCCTAATACACTAATAAGCTCAAGTGTAATGATTTTCAGTTTAATTTTTACTTTTTTAAAATTATTTTTTCTTTACTATATTCTCACTCTCATTTTTTTTACTTATTAACCTCAACATTGGGCTAAAAGATATACATGATATATATATATTTGGTAAAAACATGATATATTATTTTTGGAAACTAGTTTGGATGTGTTCAACCAAAGGGCCAAGAAGATTTTTCATATGATAATATAATTTGTCAAATATCTTCTTGGTATATTGAATGCACCTCTATATGTTTTGAACTCAAATATATTCAATTATCATCTTAATTTAATATAAAATCTTCATATGAATAAAGAACTGTGTGAATTTCCAACTTAAGTAGCTTAGTCATTATCCGTTATATATTATGTTTTTAGTTTTGGTGGGAGTTCAATAGATATAGCTTTTGCATATTTATTATTACAAATGATATATTATGTTATAATTTTTACCATCCTGTCCTTTAAACGTTTATACACATATATGAAACTGCATGATAATTTGAATGAAAACTTATATATATATATGTGTGTGTGTGTGTGTGTGTGTGTGTTGCAAACAAAAAATGAAAGAAAATCTTGGACAACTGAGAGTATATTTTTAAGTTAAAAGTTACAAACTACAACGGCAAAAATCTCTCTTCTTAAATTTGTAATAAAATAAAATACTAATTCAGATCGATCCACGTGCAAGGCACCTAAGCCAAATCTAATAATAGCTGACAAAGACATTGATTATTTTTATTATATCTTATATATTCTTATTATAATAAT
>QANX01003252.1:0-12385 GCA_003254975.1 Ochetophila trinervis
TTTATATTATATATAGTGAATGGAATATATATTACTTTTACAATAATAGATAATGGTAGGTGTAAATTAAATGTTAATATATAGGTTGAATTAAATACGTTCAGGTATATCTGTTTTCAGCGACGGAGGGGTAGATATTTGAAAGTTATTGGCGACAACTATTTCGTTTAATTTGTTGGCGCGCAACTATTTCGCAACACCTGCTCCAATGGGTGTCGCTGAATGTGATTGCCGTGTATATTTTCCGCGACGCTTTACGAATGGCCGTCGCAAATGTATTTGGCGCGCAGATTTTCGGCTACACTTGCGGAATGCCTGTCACGAAATGTATTTGGCGCGCTTATTTTTCGCGACACTTGCTGA
Organism: Ochetophila trinervis; assembly: GCA_003254975.1. Lineage (NCBI taxonomy): Eukaryota > Viridiplantae > Streptophyta > Magnoliopsida > Rosales > Rhamnaceae > Ochetophila > Ochetophila trinervis. The sequence goes on from QANX01003252.1 coordinate 364, forward strand.
ATTTGTGTCGCCGAATATGCTTCGCGCCACATTTTTCGCGACATTTTTCGATCGCGGGTCACGATAGATAATTTCACGCACATTTTAGCGACGTATTTGTGTTGCTATTTTGTTCAAATAAAGACGACCCACTATGTTTGTGTCGCCGTTAGTTTATTGCGATGTAAATTTTTTGCTTCGTTGCACAGTTAGTGTCGCCGATTAAGATTTTTGGCGTAGTGTGTGGTGTAGATATAAAATGAAGCTGAAGACTATAAATAAGACACCCATGTAAAGCCTAACAAAAGAAGAGACATAAAGCATGGTTCCATGAAGAGACAAGCATGTGAAAAAATCTAATCATATTATTAGCTTAAAGCTGTATGATTATATTTGTGTACAGATAGTGTGTAATACTGTGCGTTAATATGTGTTATATTGTTTATATGTTTATGCCTATAAAAGGAAGATACTCCTAGCTTGTGAGAGCAAAACTCTTTTTTTAATCTTAGTTTTGTTTATCAAATAACTAGCCATCTCACCCTGTATTACTGTTTCCATAACTCAGAATGTATGAAAAATAAATTGAAATTAAATTATATATATATTTTTGATAATTATTAAATTATATATTTTAATAAATAATATGGAAACACGTACATTATATATATATATATATATCCAAAGTTAGAAGATATGAATCAATTTTCAGAGTCAATTAGACTTGGACCAAGATAAATAACATGGAAATTTCAAAATAAATAAATAAATAACATGAGAAATAGGTCTGAGTTCATAAATATTTTTATTTTCCAAAAAATTAAAAAAACAAAAAAAAAAAAAACTCAAAACGACAAGTTTCCCATGCAAGTCTGGAAACCCATCTCCGAAACAAGTGTCACCATGCTCCGCCACCTGTCGAGTCCAAGATCTCCTTTAAACCCTCACCTCACCTCACTCCTTCTTCTTCACCTCTCCCATCTTTTGCTCTCTATACCAAAACGGCCATGGCGGACCAGCGCACCCAGCATCAGCACCAGCAATATCCTTCCGATGCCATGGAAGTCGACGAAAGGGAACTCAGAGAAGGTCCTTCACCGTCAGCTTCGCAAATCGTAGCGGCTGTGACCCTCCTCCCCATCGGAGCCAGTCTTCTCTTCCTCGCCGGAGTCACCCTCACCGGAACTGTGGTGGGGCTGGCCGTTTCGACACCTCTGATGGTGATATTCAGTCCGGTGCTGGTCCCTGCGGCTCTGGTGATCGGGCTGGCGGTTACGGGGTTTCTGACGTCGGGAGCGTTTGGAATCACGGCGCTTTCAGCTCTCACGTGGCTGGCCAATCACGTGCGCGGGAGAGTCCGCCGCGGTTTGCTTCCGGACCAAGCCAAGAGAACAATGCAGGAAACGGCGGGCTATTTGGGTCAGAAAACCAAGGAAGCCGGTCAGACTATTCAGAGTAAGGCTCACGAAGCTTCTGGAAGACCCCGAGAAGGAACCAGAACTTGAATAAGGGATGTCGGATGAGATACGAATTTGAATTTGGATCTTTGGGTTTTCATGGGCCTTCATGCCCCGCCTTAGCACTGTAGTCTCTCTTTCTTTTCTTTTCTCTGTGTATTTTCTTGTTTGGTAATTTTCTTCTGTGTGTAATTGGAATAAAATGAGCGTCCATTTGTAGACAATTCTCTACCTAGGGTATTAGGGCTGTTCCATATAACCAAAAAAACCAACCGATCGAAAACTGGTCAAACTGAAATTTTTGGTCACTATTACTTGTTTGGTCGATGGTCGGTTACTGTTTTTTTAAACCGCAGTGAATCGAAATCAAACCGAATATATAATAATATATTTTTATTTATTTAATGATCTTATTATAAAAAAATTAAATTAAATAAAAAAAACTAAGCCCCTAATTTTTCCCCTCTCCATGTAAATGTGATTTTTCTTCTCCAATGCCCAGGTTCGTTTGATAACACATTGAGCTTTAGTTTTTAATTTTTGTTATAAAAATAAATTAAAAAACAACCATTTTTGGTTTTTATTTTTATAAAAAAAATATTTGTTTGATAACTATTTATTTATTATAATTTTTTTAAATTTTTTACAAATGAACTTATACAAATTTATATTCTATTAATGTCGAGCACAAATATTGGTCATATAAGAATCTTAGGTCTTTGTGCCACTTGATGGTTCAATCTTAGTAGCATGGGTGATTTGAAGTTTCGGCCACCTCTGAGTGGCTTGGGATTTCGGCTCTATTAGGAAAGTCTCGAGTTCTGACAACGTCTAGGTAGTTCTGGGTCACAGAACTTGGTCCCTGCCGAAAGGTATGGGGTCTTGGCCCTTATCTGGCGATCCGGGGTCTAGGCTTCAACCCAGCAATCTTGGATTCCAGCACCAACCTGACGGTTCATGGTCCCGATCCTGGCCTAGTCTGAGCAGTTTGTGGTCAATGCAATTCCAGGTATCAGCTTTGTCAGGGCAGTTCCAGGTTAGCCTCAGTCCTGGCCTTGACAGGGATCTCAGGTTCTAGGTCTTGGCCCTGACTAAGCGACATAGGGTTCTGATCCTGTCCAAGCGATCTGAGTTCCTGTTCCGATTAGTGATCACAAGTTTCTGCCATGACTAGGCAATCTAGTCTTTAACCAAGTGACATAAGGTTCCGACCATGTCCAAGCGATTTGAGATTTTGGGTTTCTGTTCCGATTGGGCGATCACAAATTTTTGTCATGACTAGGCAGTCCAAGCCCTGACCAAGAGGTCCCTATCCTAACAGTCCTGGATTATTGTCCCGACTTGGTAGTCCGTGGTCCTGGCCACATTCAGACGGTCCTAGTTTTTAAGCTCTGTCCAAGCGATTCGGAGTCCCATCTCTGTAGGGCCGGTCCATGGTTCTAGCTCATCTAAGCAGTCTGTGGTTTAGAACCCAATCAGGTGGTCTTAGTGTCACGGACTTGTTTTTCGAACCTTCAAGCCGTGCGGCCTTAGTTGCTATTCCGACCCTTTGTATGCAACTAAGTAAGCATTTTTGCCTACCAAGAAGAGAAAGCAAAGCAAGCAAGAATAGAACACAAGAAAGTTTGGGAGAATGAAGTATATTGCTTGAAAGAAAAGCTTTACAACTTGAATGTTCTTGGATTCTTGGATTCTAGGGGTTTGTAAGCAAAAAAGCTTACTTAGTTGCAATACAAAAGGGTCGGAATAGCAACTAAGGCCGCACGGCTTGGAGGTTCGAAAAACAAGTCCGTGACATTAGGTAGACCTGTCCAGGTGGTTTCAAGCTCCAACTGCATCCAGATTGTCCCGTGTTTTGAATTTTTATGAGAAGTCCTTCGTTCAAGTCTAGTTCGAGTTATCTTGAGTCTTGGTGCTGTTAAAAATAAGAAAAATAAGTGAAAATAAAAAATGAAAATGACTTTTTTCTCATTTTTTTATAAGAAAATTGAAAATAATTTTGTTGTTTAAAAAATAAAAATAATTATCACTCATTTTTATTTTTTAAATTTAAAAAAAATAGTTATCAAACGCATTTTGTTTTTAGTTTTTAAAAACAAAAACAAAAAATTAAAACTAAATAAGTTATCAAGCGATACCTTATTCTTTTTCTTCCACATTTATTTTTTATTTTCTCTTCTTTTTCACATTTTTTTTATTTTTTACTTTTCAGTTTCTAGTTTAATAACCGACTAAAAACCAACCGTAAACTTATCAGTCAGTTCCAAAACTCCCAAAAAACAAAAATTAATGCATAAACTGATCGACTAAAACTATCTATCAATCGAACCAAGCTAAATCAACTATTGAACAGTCCGAACAAATAGTCTAAATCTGTTTTTTTGCCTACAAATAAATGAATAATTACTAGCTTTTTATCCAAAATTAAAATTTTATTTGGTACAGTTTTTAATTTTAATTCAAAAGTGATTTTTTTTTAAAAATTATTTTTTATTAGGTTTTGTAAAATAAATTAGTTTGAAGTACTTTTACAAAATTATATAAAAAAAATTTAAAACAAGTTTTAAAAATTGATTTTAGCTTCTCATAAACTATGCTAACATTTGTCTAATCTCTAGAAAAACGTTGTCAATTTAGGCACGAGGAATCAACGAAAATGAATGAAGCGAAAGCATATTTGATTGTAAATAAACGTCAATTAGTAGAAACCAAATGGCTAAAATACAACAAATTGGCCAATTAATTTAATCTCTCTGTCGTTAATGGTAAGATCCTTATGCATGCTGGACAACTTCTGCTGGGTCCCCTTGGGAAGTCTTCTGTGGTCCCCGGATACTACACTTCAGCAGTTCAACTCTTTTTGTCTCTCGTAATCTGACATTCAAAACAAAGCTCTCTCTGTGACTCCCAAACTTTTAGTTTTGCCTTCTCCTCCTGCATGCATACGACTTTAGCAAACATCACCACTATCATCTACAACACATGAACTGGAAATACAGAAAGACTATACATTCAAACAAAACATATAAGAAAGATGGATATGAAATCATGAATCAAATGGTCCTCCAATAAGAAGATTCCATCAAAACCAGACAGACAGACAGAGCAAGACAGACAACAAATATTATGAATAAATAAATGTTTTGCAAAAATGAAATCCCCATTTGTAAATTAGAGTTTTTTTTATTTTATTTAATTTCTCTCATATTTTATAACTATTAATTTCAGCAAATGAAAATGACTTTAGCTGCAACCATATCTTAAACATCTGAAATTTTAGATATGTTGGTCATATATAATATGACTATATGAGGAAAGGGTTAGACGATGCCATTAAGATTTATGAGGAAAACTTGTTCAGTAATTTTCAGTGTACATTAAGAAATATTCTAAGAACCAATAAAAACTTTGAAGAAAAGTTACAGATTTATAATAGAATAATATGTCCAATCGGATCTAATATTTAAATCTCAACAAGTTTGCATATGTCAAACCTGTAAGGATAACATAACAAACATGTAGTACCAAAAACCAGAAAGCTATTCTTATTTCAACCTTATTTCTCATTCACATTCATCTTTTCCTCTCCACAAAAGAAAAAAAAATGGCTTTCCTAAATCTTCATTACCTCTTCTTGATTAATCTCTTCATCAGTATTTGTGCCAATGTTGTCTCCACCAAATCCAATGGTGTCATTAAGTCAACAGGTATGCAACCTTTTAGTTGCTCTGGCAAAGTTCCTACATGCAAATCCAATCTGTATCACATTTCTAAAGGGCTTCAAATAGATCAGATAGCCTCTTTTTACTCAGTAAATACTTCTGAAATCAAGCCTATATTCCATGGAACCAAACAAGATTACCTTGTATCAGTACCTTGCACTTGCAAAATCATAAACGGCGTCCGAGGATACTTCTATGATACCTTTTACAGAGTTCAGCCAGGGGACTTGTATTCGCGTGTTGTCCGACAGTTTTACAGCAGACAAGCTTGGAAAATTGAAGGAGAAGAAGACAAGCCATTTGTTTCAGGAAACGTGACAATTATGCACCTTATATGTGGGTGTGTAGAAACAGAATCACAGATGGTTGTGACATATACAGTTCAAGACCATGATACTCTATCACAAATTGCTCAACTCCTATCTGCAAATTTGAGTGAGATTCAAGAATTAAATGAACGATTATTGGCTCAGAATCCAAATTTCATAGATGTTGGTTGGGTTTTGTTTGTCCCTATGGAGATTAAAGGACTTCAAGCACCAAAGCAAGGTACCTTTTTTATTTGCCTCTGTGTCTATTATTAAAGTATATATAACTCAATTCCAGTTCACCTTTTATAAGTTCAAGCTTAAGAGAATCAATGATACTGAGCTACGGTTCAATATATGGTATCAAAGCTATAGGTCCTAGCTTCAATACTATTGTTAGTTTTATTTATTTATAAAGCTTAGTTTGAAGGAGGAAATTATCACAAATTAATTTGCTTCAAGGCTAGCTTCAGCTGAAGCTAGAACCTTTAACTTGACGATCAACATATACATGTTTATACCTTTTGCTCAGCTTTTTCTTAATACTATGTGTATCTCAAACGAATTTATGGAAGTCAAATATAAGTACTTGGTCAACCTGCCTATCTTGGTTTATGAAGAGGGCACGGTTATCTATCAATATGCAATATATGCATCATGAATTCACATTAACAGGAAGGAATATACACTCTTTCTGAGTGTGAAAAAGCTAACCGTGTTTCTTTCAACCAGCTAAGAGACACAATTTGACAACAATTATAGGCATATTGTCAGCTGTGGCTTTAGTTTTGATGGCCACGTTTATTCTATTCCTTTTAAGAAGGCATAAATACTACAAAAAGGAAGAAGATCCAAAAGCTGTTAGCCAAAGTGTGAAACCAAGTTCATCACATAACCAACAGTTCCACGAGAAGTACATCAAAGGTAAACTAACAATAAACTTGCAAATTGTAAATCAACTTTTGAAAAAGAAAATAGCTCAGCTCATAGAATTTGGCCCATAGAAGGCGTGACAGCATTTGAGGCAGAACGGCCTGTGGTATATAGTATCGGGGAGATCAATGAGGCTACTAGCAATTTCGATGAAACCAGAAAAATTGGGGAGGGTGGCCATGGCAGTGTGTACTTTGGCATGTTAGAACAGAAGAAAGTAGCAATTAAGAAGATGAAATCTAGCAGAACAAAAGAATTCTTTTCGGAGCTCAAGGTTTTATGCAAGATCCATCACATTAATGTGGTAAGAGATTGTTTTCTTTCCAAGGAAAGATTTGTGAAAAAAAAAAAAAAATTAACAGACATNAAAAAAAAAAAAAAAAAATTAACAGACATGAAATTTATACTCACAAAATCTTATTCTTAGGTGGAGCTGCTTGGATATTCCAGTGGGGAAGACCATCTCTATTTAGTATATGAATACATTCAGAACGGATCACTCAATGACCATCTTCACAACCCTATGTTGAAAGGTACTTGTAAGAAACAGCTTGAAAGTTCTACATTGCATCACTAGCAGTCTAGAACAAGGTTCATTACAAAGAAATCAGATCTAAATACCATAAGGGAAAATGCAGATGTTTTATAAACAGAACTACAATAAGACAGGAAAAAAATGTTGAACCAAATTTTTTTTATATACATATAAGACTAACTTAATGAACAAGTTTGATTAACAGATCTTAGAGGAAGTGCTAAAGAGCATTAAATTATCTCACTTTTGTTCCTATGAGGTCCTTACACTGGTGTTATATATCAGGTCACCAGCCTCTTTCATGGACTGCAAGAGCATACATAGCACTTGATGCTGCAAGAGGTATTGAATATATACACGATCTCACAAACACACGCTATGTGCACCGTGACATAAAAACAAGTAATATACTACTTGACCAAGTTCTCAGAGCAAAGGTACTGATATCCATTTCCTCGATTTCAATATTCCAAAATAGCTGCGTACTTGGATGTTACATAAGCATTGCTGTTTCTATATCCCTCTACTGCTGACGGGTGTTTTTTATTCGCCATTTTCACTATATACTAATAGCTGAAGAAGCTCATTTCCACAGGTAGCAGATTTTGGACTTGCAAGGCTAGTGGAACGATCAAGCGAAGAAGAGGAAATAGCAACATGCCTGGTAGGGACACCAGGTTATATTCCTCCTGAGTAAGTTTATGCTCTTGCATTATAACACTTTACACAGTAAATGCTTACGAAGGAAGTAAAACATGATGCATTACTAGTGTTAAAATTACAACTCAATTCCAGTCTACTTTTTGAAAGTTCGAGCTTATGAGAACGGTGATATTGGATTGTGGTTTAATATAGTATCAGACTGCAGATTTTAGGTTCAATACTTGTTATTGCTAGTTCTCAAAAAATAATTCCTCTTTCACATAATTTATTGTCCATATTGTCAAACTAAGAAAATAAATTATCAATGCCTGATATATTTATGTAGTCAATACTAAACTCAAGATCTCTTTTTTGTTTTTGTTTTTGGCGAGATCGGTGCGTGAGCTACAAATGACATCTAAAATAGATGTATTTGCGTTTGGAGTGGTTCTAGCAGAGTTAATAACTGGTCTGCGCGCACTCATTCGCGATTGCCGAGAACCAAACAAGATTAAGTCACTGAGCTCAGTTGTAAGTCATCATGTATCAATAAGATATAGGCATCTAAAAAATTCACTGTTCTAGTATCTACGTTTAAACTGAGAAATCTTTAGCCTAACAAGCTGCTCTGAAATGAAAAGCTTATTTATAGCATAAAATTCTTGTTACACACTTGGATACTTTTACAAATTTCTATTTCATCACTCAGCCAAATAATCTGTCTCTTTATTTTATTTTATTTTTTTCTCTTTTCTAATTATTCTCAAACCACAATCAGATATATGGAATATTTAATGAAAAAAATTCAGAGACTGCATTGGAAGCTTTAATAGATGGTAATCTGAGAGGGAGCTACCCCATAGAAGAAGTGTACAAGGTTAGTGATACACTGCTACTGCAATTTTATGATCAAACATTTTAATACCTTTCTTTATATTTTATTTCTATCCAAGCCACAACATAAAACAAATTGGGAATAAAAAAATAAATAGTAGGAAAACTTTCATTCAGGTAAATGCAAATCTATGTACTTACTTCTTCTCCAGCTTGACTCATTGACCTTTGCAGATGGCAAATATAGCAAGACAGTGTTTGAGTGAAGAAGCTGTAAATCGACCAGAAATGAAAGAGATTGTTCAGACACTTTCCCAGATATTGATAACCTCTATAGAATGGGAAGCATCACTAGGAGGGAAGAGCCAAGTTTTCAGTGCCTTAATCAATGGAAGATAATAAGACCAATCCAATTCATAAATATCCATTTCCAATCCAAATCAAAGCCATTAATGGATCATATTTGATATATATCCCAAGAACCAGTCAGTACAAAGTCTCAAACTTTTTTCTTGCCCAAAAAAAAAACTCTCAAACTTTTTGTTCTCTTCCAACTTCTTTTACTCTTTACCAATTTGTATGCTTAATTTTTAAATATATATTTCAGATTTTTACTTTTTATGCAAAATCATATGGACTAGTCCAAGATCAAACATACCAATTGATTAAAAATAAATATAATAAAATATAATAGGAGAATAATCATATATTTCAGATTTTTTTTTTAAATGCCTAGTAGAACAGCCCAACCATGGTTAAAAATAATAAAATATAATAAGAGAATAATACTCCTCAATAACAATATAACAATTGATTATAAATTAGATCTCATTTTATTCAATAGCTTGTATTAATAAAATGATTGGTATGCCATTGTTTTCTAATTATTTGTTATCGAACTTATGAAATCAACCATCCCAACTCTGTTTTTTTCTCACTTAGTCCGAAAAACAATACAGATATATATATAAAAAAAAAAATTATCATTAAGTAATTATAATCTACACAAAATAATAATATAATTACGATAATAAATTTTAAAAATAGATATGAATCAAAAACTATTAAAATTTTACTTAGAAATCAGGTTCGGTCTAATGGATGTACCAAAAATAAAAAAGAGAATAATTTCAATTGTTTTTGGGACAATGATTAAATTTTGAATTGTCCTTCAATATTCATTGAAAAAAAAAGAAAAGTTGAAATGAAAATGGGAAGAAAAAGACTCATCGATATGAGCTGGCTAATAACTCTACTTGAGCTGGGCTTAAATGGGCCCAATATTCCCATATGACCAAGCAACACTATTCACTTTTCTCCTCCCAAACTAAAACTCGAAGAAATTTCTAAGACGAAAAGGATTAGAGAGAGAAGATATGAGAAATTCTTTTCGGAATTTTCTTAAATAATATTTTGAAAATTGATCAAAAATCAATTGAAAATCATTGTCGAATATATTTACTGAAAAAAGCGTAGGGAAAAAAATTGACAAATTCTTTGATCGTTTAGTCCCCCCTGAGCTCGCCGGTGTCTGAGTCTCTCCGGTCAAAAATGGCCGGCGCCGCCTCGGCGCTTTTCCTATTGGACATCAAAGGCCGTGTATTGATCTGGCGCGACTACAGAGGCGATGTTCCAGCTTCTCAGGCCGAGCGATTCTTCACCAAGCTCATTGAGAAAGAGGTTTCATTTTTTTTTTCTCGCTCTCTTTTCTGCGTTTCTCGTTTTCTCTCTCGTTGATATATATGAATTTTGATTTGCGTAATAGGGTGATCCGCAGTATCAGGATCCGGTAGTATACGAAAATGGTGTAACCTACATGTTCATACAACACAGCAATATATATTTAATGGTTGCGTCGCGACAGAACTGTAACGCTGCGAGCCTTTTGCTCTTTCTTCACCGTGCTATTGATGTATCTACCGCTTAAGCTCGATTGCTAGTTTCTTTTTTTCTGTTTGTGATTGAAAATTGTTGAAATATTTTAAAGTTTGTTTTGTCTTTTGTTTTTTGTTTTTTTTTTTCATTTGAGCGCGAAGGTGTTTAAGCACTATTTCGAAGAGTTGGAAGAGGAATCGCTGAGAGATAATTTTGTTGTTGTGGTAGGTCTATGACTCTTATGTCTATCAAACTGAGAAAAAAAATTAAAGTAAAGTAATTTTGGATTAGAATAGTGTTTATGTGAATTGGGTTTTTGGAATTTTTTTATGGCAGTATGAATTACTTGATGAGATGATGGATTTTGGTTTTCCTCAATATACTGAGGCCAAGATTCTTAGCGAGTTCATCAAAACCGATGCTTACAGGATGGAGGTTACGCAACGCCCTCCAATGGCTGTTACAAATGCAGTTTCTTGGCGCAGTGAAGGGATTAGATACAAGAAAAACGAAGTTGGTTTCATTCATTCCCTGTCCCTTTCAATTGCTGTTTTTATTGATTTTTTGCTGCATTATATGAAGTTTCTATGCATTTTAGGTGTTCTTGGATGTGGTGGAAAGTGTGAATATACTTGTTAACAGCAATGGGCAAATAATACGTTCAGATGTTGTTGGGGCTCTGAAGATGAGAACACATTTAAGGTGCATGAGTTATCTGCTTTTCTGTCTAATGACTTTGTTTCGATTTGTAATGAAGTAACAAAGCATGTCCTCATTCTGATTTGATTCTTTCTAATATGCCTGTTTTAGTTTTGGCATTAGGACACCAACTAAAGGAAGTAGTTGCATCGTGTTTGGAGCCATGTAAATTGAGATGGTTATGAACCATTAGTATGTAAAGAATAAGGATCTGGAGAATGCAACTTTATCCTATTTAGTAGCAGGGCTGTTTTTCAAGTCAGGAAGTAGTAGCAACGAATAATTACTAGGAATTAATTACCATTGGTTTTGCAGCTTAAAGAAATTTCATGAGGGGCAGATTGACTAGTTCTGCACTAGCTATTTAAATTGGAGATAAAAAAAATTGTTGTACTGTGCATAAAGCAATATAAATAAGAAAGCATTTTTGTTATGCAATTTTCTTGAAGTCAATCTTTTTCTTTTTTCCTTCAGTGACATCTTGTTTTGACAGTTTATTTGTTATCTGATATCTGTAGTGGGAGATGATTTGGGGGATTGCTTATTCGAAGTGTTTTGCTCTTTTTCATAAATACATTTTGTAGCTCAACTTGTTTTGTGATTCACTTGATGTAATATGGATCTTTGAATTAACTTGCTTCATTGGTTGTAGTGGTATGCCTGAGTGTAAGCTTGGGCTAAATGATCGATTGGTATTGGAGGCTCAAGGTCGGACATCAAAAGGAAAAGCCATTGATTTGGATGATATTAAGTTCCATCAGTATGTTGCCTTGTTTTGCTATTTTTATTTCTTTGCTTCAAGATTTTCCTTTCCTTTTCTTTTTCATTATATTTGACTGCTAATATATTCTTGAGCCCAAGATTTTGAGATTGTTATCATTCCCCTCACCCTCTTAGGTGTGTACGTTTGTCTCGATTTGAAAATGATCGGACTATATCCTTCATACCTCCTGATGGAGCTTTTGATCTTATGACGTACAGACTCAGTACTCAGGTTTTTTTTTTTTTTTTTTTTTTTTTTTTTTTTTTTTTTTTTTT